>CM077210.1:1127500-1227500 GCA_039654625.1 Rhinogobio ventralis | reverse complement strand
GTGTGTTGTTCCCTGATGATCCACGGCTGTGTGTGTGTGTGTGTGCGTGTGTGTGGTTCCCTGATGATCCATGGCTGTGTGTGTGTGAGTGTGTGTGTGAGTGTGTGTGTATGTGTCGTTCCCTGATGATCCACGGCTGTGTGTGTGTGTGTGTGTGTGTGGTTCCCTGATGATCCATGGCTGTGTGTGTGTGAGTGTGAGTGTGTGAGTGTTTGTGTGAGTGTGTGTGTGAGTGTGTGTGAGTGTGAGTGTGAGTGTGAGTGTGTGAGTGTGTGTGTGAGTGTGTGTGTGTGTGTGAGTGTGTGTGTGTGAGTGTGTGTGAGTGTGTGTGAGAGTGTGTGTGAGAGTGTGTGTGTGTGAGTGTGTGTGTGTGAGTGTGTGTGTGTGAGTGTGTGGTTCCCTGATGAAGACCCACCCCCTTTAGTTACTGTTGCTATGTCTGACAAGCCGCGCTCTCACACCACACACACGTTCTCACGCAGTGAAAACACATCGCAGAGCAAAGAGGACTGACGACGCACTGACAGACAGGACAGAGCAGGTTACTTTTAATATGAAACAGTCTCAACCTTAAAATTTTGTGACCTCAGTTAAAGCCGCTCGTGCACCGATCATCTCTTTCTTCTGGTAATTTATAGTATCAAATAAACATCAACAATTTTCAAGTTCAAGTCCACCGACGTTAATCTACGAACTCTCTTGACTGCTTTGTCGGACAAAAATGGTGGATTCAGCGGATGGCGGATTGTTATTGTTATCGCCTGTCAATCAAACTCCCGGCGAAGGGTTAATTGATGGGATATTCTGTCTTTTATGACAACCAGTTTTTCCAGCAATCTGTGTTTTCACTGTTATACGGTAGGGGGCGCTATTACGCATCTTCTAGTACTGAATCTCCAGATCAAAACACAGGCAAAGAAGAAGCAGAAGCAAGCGGCAGAAGCATTGCTGATACACAAGTAATCTAACATGAGCGATCATCAACATTAAACAGCATATAAATCAAAACTGCCTAATGTTACTGAATGAAATGTCGCCCCAGGACGAGCGATAGGACTGAAGCTTTGGGGTGTTGATGGACTCCATCTACTCCATCTGTGTTTGATCATCGCTCTGAATCTGATCTGGATGTAGTCTTTGACAAAAAACGTGATTTTCTCAGCTTTTTTTGTTGTAGTTACCTAATTTTACCCAATTTAAGATTAAAATGCAGGCTGGAAAATATTTTAATCTTCACTGAAGCCCAGCAGGAGAAATATCACACACTCACACAACAGTAATATTGGTAACACTTTATAACACTGATCCGTCATTAATGAATAACTACAGCAAGTGAGTAATGTAGTATTAACACTCTAGTAACTACTATTAACAAGAGACTCTGATTAATGAATGAGTTAGTATTAGTGTTTAGTCCAATGTGGTAGTTCACTAATAGCTAATCAATAACTACTATTTCCATAACTCCCAGAGGACTACTAGGATGTACAGATTCATAATTAACATGAATAATGCATAATGTATAATTATTTCTAAAGTGAAGGTCATAGTAACCCATTATTAATTACTCAAGTGTTACTACATCCTTCAGAAGGAATTACTAATGATTTGGATCAGTTTTCTAAAGTGAAAAACACAATAACGCTGTAGTAACGACTGAAGTCATTGTAAGCTTTTGAGGTTTTTGTAAAGTTTTGGATAGTAATGACTGAAGTGTTACTACATCCTTCAGAAGTAATTACTTGTTATTTGTATCAGTATTCTAAAGTGATGGTCATGGTAACCCACTAGTAATTACTCAAGTGTTACTACATCCTTCAGAAGTAATTACTTGTTATTTGTATCAGTATTCTAAAGTGAAGGTCATGGTAACCCACTAGTAATTACTCAGTGTTACTACATCCTTCAGAAGTAATTACTTGTTATTTGTATCAGTATTCTAAAGTGAAGGTCATGGTAACCCACTAGTAATTACTCAAGTGTTACTACATCCTTCAGAAGTAATTACTTGTTATTTGTATCAGTATTCTAAAGTGAAGGTCATGGTAACCCACTAGTAATGACTCAAGTGTTACTACATCCTTCAGAAGTAATTACTTTTTATTTGTATCAGTATTCTAAAGTGATGGTCATGGTAACCCACTAGTAATTACTCAGTGTTACTACATCCTTCAGAAGTAATTACTTGTTATTTGTATCAGTATTCTAAAGTGATGGTCATGGTAACCCACTAGTAATTACTCAGTGTTACTACATCCTTCAGAAGTAATTACTTGTTATTTGTATCAGTATTCTAAAGTGATGGTCATGGTAACCCACTAGTAATGACTCAAGTGTTACTACATCCTTCAGAAGTAATTACTTGTTATTTGTATCAGTATTCTAAAGTGATGGTCATGGTAACCCACTAGTAATGACTCAAGTGTTACTACATCCTTCAGAAGTAATTACTTGTTATTTGTATCAGTATTCTAAAGTGAAGGTCATGGTAACCCACTAGTAATGACTCAAGTGTTACTACATCCTTCAGAAGTAATTACTTGTTACTTGTATCAGTATTCTAAAGTGATGGTCATGGTAACCCACTAGTAATGACTCAAGTGTTACTACATCCTTCAGAAGTAATTACTTGTTATTTGTATCAGTATTCTAAAGTGAAGGTCATGGTAACCCACTAGTAATGACTCAAGTGTTACTACATCCTTCAGAAGTAATTACTTGTTACTTGTATCAGTATTCTAAAGTGAAGGTCATGGTAACCCACTAGTAATTACTCAGTGTTACTACATCCTTCAGAAGTAATTACTTGTTATTTGTATCAGTATTCTAAAGTGATGGTCATGGTAACCCACTAGTAATTACTCAGTGTTACTACATCCTTCAGAAGTAATTACTTGTTATTTGTATCAGTATTCTAAAGTGATGGTCATGGTAACCCACTAGTAATGACTCAAGTGTTACTACATCCTTCAGAAGTAATTACTTGTTATTTGTATCAGTATTCTAAAGTGATGGTCATGGTAACCCACTAGTAATGACTCAAGTGTTACTACATCCTTCAGAAGTAATTACTTGTTATTTGTATCAGTATTCTAAAGTGAAGGTCATGGTAACCCACTAGTAATGACTCAAGTGTTACTACATCCTTCAGAAGTAATTACTTGTTACTTGTATCAGTATTCTAAAGTGATGGTCATGGTAACCCACTAGTAATGACTCAAGTGTTACTACATCCTTCAGAAGTAATTACTTGTTATTTGTATCAGTATTCTAAAGTGAAGGTCATGGTAACCCACTAGTAATGACTCAAGTGTTACTACATCCTTCAGAAGTAATTACTTGTTACTTGTATCAGTATTCTAAAGTGAAGGTCATGGTAACCCACTAGTAATTACTCAGTGTTACTACATCCTTCAGAAGTAATTACTTGTTACTTGTATCAGTATTCTAAAGTGAAGGTCATGGTAACCCACTAGTAATGACTCAAGTGTTACTACATCCTTCAGAAGTAATTACTTGTTACTTGTATCAGTATTCTAAAGTGAAGGTCATGGTAACCCACTAGTAATTACTCAAGTGTTACTACATCCTTCAGAAGTAATTACTTGTTATTTGTATCAGTATTCTAAAGTGAAGGTCATGGTAACCCACTAGTAATGACTCAAGTGTTACTACATCCTTCAGAAGTAATTACTTGTTATTTGTATCAGTATTCTAAAGTGAAGGTCATGGTAACCCACTAGTAATTACTCAGTGTTACTACATCCTTCAGAAGTAATTACTTGTTATTTGTATCAGTATTCTAAAGTGAAGGTCATGGTAACCCACTAGTAATGACTCAAGTGTTACTACATCCTTCAGAAGTAATTACTTGTTATTTGTATCAGTATTCTAAAGTGAAGGTCATGGTAACCCACTAGTAATGACTCAAGTGTTACTACATCCTTCAGAAGTAATTGTTACTTGTATCAGTATTCTAAAGTGAAGGTCATGGCAACCCACTAGTAATGACTCAAGTGTTACTACATCCTTCAGAAGTAATTACTTGTTATTTGTATCAGTATTCTGTAATTACTAGTGGGTTACCATGACCTTCACTTTAGAATTAATTATACATTATGCATTATTCATGTTAATTATGAATCTGTAGATCCTAGTAGTCCTCTGTGAGGTGTGAATAATAGTAGTTATTGATTAGCTATTAGTGAACTACCACATTCAACTAAACACTACTAACTCATTCATTAATCAGAGTCTCTTGTTAGTTAACAGTTACTAGAGTGTTAATGCTGCATTACTCATTTGTTCCTGTAGTTATTAATTTATGACGGATCAGTGTTCTAAAGTGTTACCGTAATAATATCGTGAACACCAGCAGAGTTTCTGTATTACATCATTATATTATGTGTTTGTATCAGACCTATTTATTACACTAGCCCTGTTATTAACTCAATAACGCATTAATCTGCAGCTAAATGATGCGATTAATCACATTGTAATCAATTGGCAGTCCTAATATCAATATACTGTGTTGTGACTGGATCATGTTCTCTCTCTCTCACACACACACACACACACACACACTCAGGTTGGGCAGCGTGAGCATGAGTGTGGCATCCGAAGGCTCTCGCAGCGGCGCACAGGCTCGAGCTGTGGAGGTGTGCCAGTGTCCGCCTGGATATGATGGAACTTCCTGTGAGGTAAGCAAGAAAAACACAGCTACATAAGTGAACAGGAAACACTTTGGTAGTCTGAGGCCCTGTCCCAAATGGCTCACTTCATATGCACTTTCAGTCCTGTGGACTTACAATGGCTGCCACGTGCACGTGTCCGCTAAAAGTAGGGTAAGCGATTTATGGTAACCGATGTTGATATTTCAAATCACCAAAACAAGCACTTTGATAGCTCCGCCCCACACATACGTAACCCAGGCAACGACTATGGCGGAATCTGCTGTGCCAGTCGGCCGAGGGTATGATGTCATTAATAAGTGAAAGCAATGCGTGTTACTATGGTAATCCTGGTCGAATGTTCAATGAAAAAGTCATCCCTTCCATCCCAAAAACACAAACACAGTTCTCATGAAGAACTCGATAGCACGAGCATGACAGTCCAACTAACGAACATATTACAATTATGACAAGATTAGAGGATATATCGATCACTAAAAGAGGAAACAAACATATATTAGGGGTATATTATCTTACTTTTTGGACACACTTTGGGAGCCGACGCTTGAAACAGACAGTGAGGAGGTTTAGACGCTCCAGGGTTATCGGGTGTGTAAATGAATGGGTCTTTATCATCGCTGAAGTGAACGACGATACGATCGCAAATGGACAAGCAAGCGAACATGACACATCAGCATATTCAAGCAAAAGCCAGCATATATTAGTTCTGTGAAACAAAACAAAACCAATGTTACTCGCCTATCGAGAAGAAATAAAGCAACCTCGAGTTCTCTCCAGTGCTGGAAAGCTGATACTTCTTGCCTGATCGTACGCCTTCTTTTGTTCCACAGACATTTTCCACTTTTGTTTTTTTATCTGCCATCTCTCTCTTTCTGACGTCGCTCGGCTAACGTCCGTCCTGTGTCATGTCTTTTTTCATGTCTCTCTTTTCCCTGTCATGAGTAGACACGCCCCTTACTGCTGATTGGCTACAAGATTGTAGACTCGGCCTGAGACACTTTTCTAAAGCATTTTTGAAATATTGCTTACCCCACCTTTAAGTCCATGAGACCGTAGGGTGTCTCATTTGTCATTTTAGGTTTCAGAAGTGTGCTCGTGAGCGCCCCCTTTACGGTCGATATGTGCCCTCGATGTGCTCTTTTGCCGAGCCGGCGCTGAAACGACAAGTGTTTATGGTGCCCTTTGAGACAGGCAGGGTTCGGGAGTAACGAAATACATGTAACTTAGTTACGTATTAAAAATACAAAATCTGAGTAACTGTATTTCATTACAGTTACATTTTAAATGGGTGGTAATCAAATTACAGTTACATCTGAAACGTATTTTAGATTACCAAAGTGATTACTTAGAATTTTAATGTCATTTATTTCATTTAAACATTAATGTAAACAGCGATTGGTGATTCTCAGACTCTGTATACAACAATAAAATGAGTTCTGCAGCTTATTACCCGGACATTATCCAGTAATCCAGACATTATCGTTAACCCTAAAACAGTTCAAAATTCAAAATACAGGTAAAATACCTGTAAAAGATAAATATGAAAAATTATTTTAAATCATTTTATTCCTCACAACTCTTCTTTTCTTAGGATTCTGAGATATAAACGTGCAATTGTGAGTTATAATGTACAATTATGAGGGGGAACAAAGACTGATCTAAGAACTGCGACTTTAATTTAAAAAATGTATTATCTCAAAATTCTGACTTTATAACGTGCAATTGTGAGTTTAAATCTCGCAATTCTGCAAAAAAAGTCCGAATTGTGAGATAAAGAGTTGCAATGACCTTTTTAATTTTTAGATTTAGTGGCGGAAACAAGCTTCCATGAAACACAATGCATTAAGAGCAGGGGGTGAACACTTTTGAACAGGATGATGTGTACATTTTTCTTATTTTGTTTAAAGATCGTATTTTTTTTCCCATTTAATACTGCCCTTCAGAAGCTAATAACTACATGTTAAATAAGTACAGTGTACCATGTTCATCCAATTCAAAAAGTTCTTGCCTTTTATTTATTTTATTTTTGGCTTATATTTAGAAATATTGTGGAAAACTGATGTTGTTTCAAATAATATGCAGAGGAAAACCCAGTCCTGTGTTTGGTGTCACACGCCTTAGTATTCTGAAGTATCCTAAAGTATTTGGATTAAGTTACAAAACTTGTGTAATCTAACAAAATACATTACAAATTACTCTTTAAAGCATGTATTTTGTAATCTGTAGTGAAATACATTTTAAAAGTAACCTTCCCAACCCTGGGGACAGGGCCTGAGATGGAAGATTTCATAGCAGCCTTCATAGAAAGTTAATGGTGAGACCACTCAGAACAGCGTGAGGCTGGCTTCAGTTTCCTCAGGGAGAGCTGTGAACGTTTAAAATACAGCTTTAAATGGTTCAGCCAAACACTTCGCATCATTACTCACTCCAAACCTTTATGTTGGTAATGTTTTCTATGGAAGACAGGGAGAGATTGATTGTCCGACATGTAAAGGGGACAGCTCAATGGGATGGGTTCATTTGAAATTCATTCTGCAGTGATGAGGTGTTTGTTGGCCGACCCATGAGTTCACATCATCCTGGTTCCTTCGACAATAACCCAATCAGATTTTCCCCTTGGATTATTGCACAAAATAAGCTGTGACCAACAAAAGTTTATGATTCTTACACGTTTTGTTCATAATGATAATCTTCACAACTTTTGGAGCCTAAATACAGTCAGCAAACTACACCATGGTCACATGACTTCAACGTCACCATCATTGAACTCTTTCACTCTTTATTTAAAGGGGTCATGAATTGTGAAATAAAATTTTCCTTGAGCTTTTGACACTTAAGAGGTCATCATACTATAAGAATTTCCTGTATGTTTGAGAACTGAAAACTTCCAAAAACAGCTTTTATTGTAGCCAAGCCCAGAAACGACTCGTTGTGGAATGAGCCTGTAATAGATGGAGAAAGACCGCCTCTGCAGAAGAAGATCAACGCCTACTTCATCATCACAACTTTGGCCCCGCCCACTG
The DNA here is from genome assembly GCA_039654625.1 of Rhinogobio ventralis. NCBI lineage: Eukaryota > Metazoa > Chordata > Actinopteri > Cypriniformes > Gobionidae > Rhinogobio > Rhinogobio ventralis. The sequence continues at coordinate 1,219,786 of CM077210.1, read as the reverse complement.
GAGTGTTAGTGAGATGACGAGGAGAGAGAAGAGCGACTAAAAATAACATTACCTTTCAAAGGATTCTAATGCTAGGAATGTGCTTATTTATTTTCATCAATGTGAATGTCTCAGTTGAGCATTATTTATTTGTGTTCGCTACATTTCACTGTGGATTCTTTGGGAAATCAGTCGCAATTTCAGCGCAGGCTTTGCAAACAGACTTTTACGATTTGAACTCAACAGTAACGCCACAACATGTCAGTAACCGTGTTAATTCTAACGCCTGATCTGAGACCAGTGATTTCTGATATGATTCATGTACAGTCAGATGTTCTTTGTCTGTGTGTCAGTAAATCAAACCAGTGACTAAACGCTCAACTTCACATTGTGTCTCTTAGTAGATGAAAATAATCTGTTATTTAAACTGTGATTAAATTATATATAGAAAGCATTTAAAGAACAATCACTGGAGCTGTCAATCAAACAGCGCGAGTTTATCAGTGACTGAGTTCTGGACTCACGCCAAAACTCCCGTAATAATCAACAAATCTCTTATTTACATTGTGTTTGCACTGTTAGTTATGATGAAAGCATTCGTTAGTGTGCAGAAATCGAGTTGCAATGACGAGATCCTGCATTCATGAGCTCAACATGTCTGTGATCGGCTACAATGATCATCACTGCAACCTTTCATGCCACCATCAGAATATAATGCTATAGATCTGAATATAATGCCATAGATCTGAATATAATGCCATAGATCTGAATATAATGCCATAGATCTGAATATAATGCCATAGATCTGAATATAATGCTATAGATCTGAATATAATGCCATAGATCTGAATATAATGCCATAGATCTGAATGTAATGCTATAGATCTGAATATAATGCCATAGATCTGAATATAATGCCACAGATCTGAATATAATGCAATAGATCAGAATATAATGCCATAGATCTGAATATAATGCCATAGATCTGAATATAATGCCATAGATCTGAATATAATGCTATAGATCTGAATATAATGCTATAGATCTGAATATAATGCCATAGATCTGAATATAATGCCATAGATCTGAATGTAATGCTATAGATCTGAATATAATGCCATAGATCTGAATATAATGCCATAGATCTGAATATAATGCTATAGATCAGAATATAATGCCACAGATCTGAATATAATGCCATAGATCTGAATATAATGCCATAGATCTGAATATAATGCCATAGATCTGAATATAATGCAATAGATCTAAATATAATGCCATAGATCTGAATATAATGCCATAGATCTGAATATAATGCCATAGATCTGAATATAATGCCATAGATCTGACTATAATGCCATAGATCTGAATATAATGCTATAGATCTGAATATAATGCTATAGATCTGAATATAATGCTATAGATCTGAATATAATGCTATAGATCTGAATATAATGCCACATATCTGAATATAATGCCACAGATCTGAATATAATGCCATAGATCTGAATATAATGCCATAGATCTGAATATAATGCTATAGATCTAAATATAATGCCATAGATCTGAAAATAATGCCATAGATCAGAATATAATGTTATAGATCTGAATATAATGCCATAGATCTGAAAATAATGCCATAGATCTGAATATAATGCCATAGATCTGAATATAATGCCATAGATCTGAAAATAATGCCATAGATCTGAATATAATGCTATAGATCAGAATATAATGCCATAGATCTGAATATAATGCCATAGATCTGAAAATAATGCCATAGATCTGAATATAATGCCATAGATCTGAATATAATGCCATAGATCTGAAAATAATGCCATAGATCTGAATATAATGCTATAGATCAGAATATAATGCCATAGATCTGAATATAATGCCATAGATCTGAATATAATGCCATAGATCTGAATATAATGCCATAGATCTGAATATAATGCCATAGATCTGAAAATAATGCCATAGATCTGAAAATAATGCCATAGATCTGAATATAATGCCATAGATCTGAAAATAATGCCATAGATCTGAATATAATGCTATAGATCAGAATATAATGCCATAGATCTGAATATAATGCCATAGATCTGAATATAATGCCATAGATCTGAAAATAATGCCATAGATCTGAATATAATGCCATAGATCTGAAAATAATGACATAGATCTGAATATAATGCCATAGATCTGAAAATAATGCCATAGATCTGAATATAATGCCATAGATCTGAATATAATGCTATAGATCAGAATATAATGCCATAGATCTGAAAATAATGCCATAGATCTGAAAATAATGCCATAGATCTGAATATAATGCTATAGATCAGAATATAATGCCATAGATCTGAAAATAATGCCATAGATCTGAATATAATGCCATAGATCTGAATATAATGCCATAGATCTGAAAATAATGCCATAGATCTGAATATAATGCCATAGATCTGAAAATAATGACATAGATCTGAATATAATGCCATAGATCTGAAAATAATGCCATAGATCTGAATATAATGCTATAGATCAGAATATAATGCCATAGATCTGAAAATAATGCCATAGATCTGAAAATAATGCCATAGATCTGAATATAATGCTATAGATCTGAATATAATGCCATAGATCTGAAAATAATGACATAGATCTGAATATAATGCCATAGATCTGAAAATAATGCCATAGATCTGAATATAATGCTATAGATCAGAATATAATGCCATAGATCTGAAAATAATGCCATAGATCTGAAAATAATGCCATAGATCTGAATATAATGCCATAGATCTGAATATAATGCCATAGATCTGAATATAATGCCATAGATCTGAATATAATGCCATAGATCTGAAAATAATGCCATAGATCTGAATATAATGCCATAGATCTGAAAATAATGACATAGATCTGAATATAATGCCATAGATCTGAAAATAATGCCATAGATCTGAATATAATGCTATAGATCAGAATATAATGCCATAGATCTGAAAATAATGCCATAGATCTGAAAATAATGCCATAGATCTGAATATAATGCTATAGATCAGAATATAATGCCATAGATCTGAAAATAATGCCATAGATCTGAAAATAATGCCATAGATCTGAATATAATGCTATAGATCAGAATATAATGCCATAGATCTGAATATAATGCTATAGATCAGAATATAATGCCATAGATCAGAATATAATGCCATAGATCTGAATATAATGCCATAGATCTGAATATAATGCAATAGATCTAAATATAATGCCATAGATCTGAATATAATGCCATAGATCTGAATATAATGCCATAGATCTGAATATAATGCCATAGATCTAAATATAATGCCATAGATCTTAATATAATGCTATAGATCTGAATATAATGCTATAGATCTGAATATAATGCCATAGATCTGAATATAATGCCATAGATCTGAAAATAATGCCATAGATCTGAATATAATGCCATAGATCTGAATATAATGCCATAGATCTGAATATAATGCCATAGATCTGAATATAATGCCACAGATCTGAATATAATGCCACAGATCTGAATATAATGCCATAGATCTGAATATAATACCATAGATCTGAATATAATGCCATAGATCTGAATATAATGCTATAGATCTGAAAATAATGCCATAGATCTGAATATAATGCCATAGATCTGAATATAATGCCATAGATCTGAATATAATGCTATAGATCTGAATATAATGCTATAGATCTGAATATAATGCCACAGATCTGAATATAATGCCATAGATCTGAATATAATGCTATAGATCTGAATATAATGCCATAGATCTGAATATAATGCCATAGATCTGAAAATAATGCCATAGATCTGAATATAATGCCATAGATCTGAATATAATGCCATAGATCTGAATATAATGCCATAGATCTGAATATAATGCCATAGATCTGAATATAATGCCATAGATCTGAATATAATGCCATAGATCTGAAAATAATGCCATAGATCAGAATATAATGCTATAGATCAGAATATAATGCCATAGATCAGAATATAATGCCATAGATCTGAATATAATGCCATAGATCTGAATATAATGCTATAGATCAGAATATAATGCCATAGATCTGAATATAATGCCATAGATCTGAATATAATGCCATAGATCTGAATATAATGCTATAGATCTGAATATAATGCCATAGATCTGAATATAATGCCATAGATCTGAATATAATGCTATAGATCTGAATATAATGCCATAGATCTGAATATAATGCTATAGATCTGAATATAATGCCATAGATCTGAATATAATGCTATAGATCTGAATATAATGCCATAGATCTGAATATAATGCCACAGATCTGAATATAATGCCATAGATCTGAATATAATGCTATAGATCTGAATATAATGCTATAGATCTGAATATAATGCCATAGATCTGAATATAATGCCACAGATCTGAATATAATGCCATAGATCTAAATATAATGCCATAGATCTGAATATAATGCTATAGATCTGAATATAATGCTATAGATCTGAATATAATGCCATAGATCTGAATATAATGCTATAGATCTGAATATAATGCCATAGATCTGAATATAATACCATAGATCTGAATATAATGCCATAGATCTGAATATAATGCCATAGATCTGAAAATAATGCCATAGATCTGAATATAATGCCATAGATCTGAATATAATGCCATAGATCTGAATATAATACCATAGATCTGAATATAATGCCATAGATCTGAATATAATGCCATAGATCTGAATATAATGCTATAGATCTGAAAATAATGCCATAGATCTGAATATAATGCTATAGATCAGAATATAATGCCATAGATCAGAATATAATGCCATAGATCTGAATATAATGCCATAGATCTGAATATAATGCTATAGATCAGAATATAATGCCATAGATCTGAATATAATGCCATAGATCTGAATATAATGCCATAGATCTGAATATAATGCAATAGATCTAAATATAATGCCATAGATCTGAATATAATGCTATAGATCTGAATATAATGCAATAGATCTAAATATAATGCCATAGATCTGAATATAATGCCATAGATCTGAATATAATGCCATAGATCTGAATATAATGCCATAGATCTGAATATAATGCAATAGATCTAAATATAATGCCATAGATCTGAATATAATGCTATAGATCTGAATATAATGCCATAGATCTGAATATAATGCTATAGATCTGAATATAATGCAATAGATCTAAATATAATGCCATAGATCTGAATATAATGCCATAGATCTGAATATAATGCCATAGATCTGAATATAATGCAATAGATCTAAATATAATGCCATAGATCTGAATATAATGCTATAGATCTGAATATAATGCAATAGATCTAAATATAATGCCATAGATCTGAATATAATGCCATAGATCTGAATATAATGCAATAGATCAGAATATAATGCCATAGATCTGAATATAATGCCATAGATCTGAATATAATGCAATAGATCTAAATATAATGCCATAGATCTAAATATAATGCCATAGATCTGAATATAATGCTATAGATCTGAATATAATGCCATAGATCTGAATATAATGCCATAGATCTGAATATAATGCCATAGATCTGAATATAATGCCACAGATCTGAATATAATGCTATAGATCTGAATATAATGCTATAGATCTGAATATAATGCCATAGATCTGAATATAATGCCACAGATCTGAATATAATGCCACAGATCTGAATATAATGCCATAGATCTGAATATAATGCCACAGATCTGAATATAATGCCATAGATCTAAATATAATGCCATAGATCTGAATATAATGCTATAGATCTGAATATAATGCCATAGATCTGAATATAATGCCATAGATCTGAATATAATGCCATAGATCTGAATATAATGCCACAGATCTGAATATAATGCCATAGATCTAAATATAATGCCATAGATCTGAATATAATGCTATAGATCTGAATATAATGCCATAGATCTGAATATAATGCCATAGATCTGAATATAATGCCATAGATCTGAATATAATGCCATAGATCTGAATATAATGCCATAGATCTGAATATAATGCCACAGATCTGAATATAATGCCATAGATCTAAATATAATGCCATAGATCTGAATATAATGCTATAGATCTGAATATAATGCCATAGATCTGAATATAATGCCATAGATCTGAATATAATGCCATAGATCTGAATATAATGCCACAGATCTGAATATAATGCTATAGATCTGAATATAATGCTATAGATCTGAATATAATGCCATAGATCTGAATATAATGCCATAGATCTGAATATAATGCCATAGATCTGAATATAATGCCACAGATCTGAATATAATGCTATAGATCTGAATATAATGCTATAGATCTGAATATAATGCCATAGATCTGAATATAATGCCATAGATCTGAATATAATGCCACAGATCTGAATATAATGCCATAGATCTGAATATAATGCTATAGATCTGAATATAATGCTATAGATCAGAATATAATGCTATAGATCTGAATATAATGCTATAGATCTGAATATAATGCCATAGATCTGAATATAATGCCACAGATCTGAATATAATGCTATAGATCTGAATATAATGCTATAGATCTGAATATAATGCCATAGATCTGAATATAATGCTATAGATCTGAATATAATGCTATAGATCTGAATATAATGCTATAGATCTGAATATAATGCTATAATCAACACTTTTTACCATTAATTAACCTTGAGAGCTGTAATAGTAAAAATGTGGCAAAAGTTTTCAAGAGAGTTACACATGTAATACTAGCTATGTCAGCCAATCACAGCAGTGGGCGTTTACACTGAAGTCTCACAACAGCCAATCACAGCAGAGGGTGTTTACACTGAAGTCTCACAACAGCCAATCACAGCAGTGGGCGTTTACACTGATGTCTCACAACAGCCAATCACAGCAGTGGGCGTTTACACTGAAGTCTCACAACAGCCAATCACAGCAGTGGGTGTTTACACTAAAGTCTCACAGCAGCCAATCACAGCAGTGGGTGTTTACACTGAAGTCTCACAACAGCCAATCACAGCAGTGGGCGTTTACACTGAAGTCTCACAACAGCCAATCACAGCAGTGGGCATTTACACTTAAGTCTCACAGCAGCCAATCACAGCAGTGGGCGTTTACACTAAAGTCTCACAGCAGCCAATCACAGCAGTGGGCGTTTACACTGAAGTCTCACAACAGCCAATCACAGCAGTGGGCGTTTACACTAAAGTCTCACAGCAGCCAATCACAGCAGTGGGCGTTTACACTGAAGTCTCACAACAGCCAATCACAGCAGTGGGCATTTACACTAAAGTCTCACAGCAGCCAATCACAGCAGTGGGCGTTTACACTAAAGTCTCACAGCAGCCAATCACAGCAGTGGGCGTTTACACTGAAGTTTCAGAGTAGCCATTCACAGCAGTGGGCGTTCAAACAAAGCGTTCAAATCAGAGGCTAAAATCAGGGTGGGAAAATTGTTTGATGTAAATCAAACCCCAAGTGCACCCCAGGAAACATTATTAACAATAAAACAATGCAGTTCATGACCCCTTTAAAAAAAAATCCTTGAAATTTTGAGTTAGAATTGTTTGACTATAAACACAGTGAGGCTGTAAAAGTGACTAGTGAGTAGATGAGTTGAGCTGTTCGGCTGATGAAGTTTAATGACAACCTCTATAGTCCCATTAGACGCTCATTAGCATTAGCTCGTTAGCACTCGTTAGGATTTTATTTAGTAGATTAAAACATGAAAATATCTTGAGCTTGTCTTCACCACAGACCTTATTTCAGGTATCTCAGGTAAGTCAATTAAAAACCCATTGACTTCAGGACGATGGAAGCAGAAGTGCTAAAATGCAACTCATTTCTGGATTTTGGCTGATAGAAATACATCATTGCTGCGGCACTCGATTAACAGGAATATGTTTTGGAATTTCTGTCCATCTACAATAAATACAGGTTACTTCACAGATATGAGTAGAGTGAAATATACAGTACAGTAAAGTACAGTACAGTTCTGCTCATGGATTAGTACCGTAGTCTGTAAAAAAAAGTTGGACGACGTGTCTCCACTTAGAACACCTTCCATTAGAAGTGATGGAATGAAGTAAATGAAGACCAATTATCCTAGAAATGGCTGTTGACCTTGTACAGCGATTACGTGGATCTCGCCCACATTCCCGTTCCCACAGACTCAATCGCAAGCACAGCTGTCAATCATGGCGTTGGTTTTTAAAAGTGTAATTGGATTTTTTATTTAGTTTGGCTCACGCCCCATTCGATTACATGGAGAGGGCGGAGTTTATGACCTATACTGCAGCCAGCACTTCTCAGGACGTGCACACTTGATTAGTACTAGTTACTAGCCTACTACTAACATTCTCAAAGAGAAAACTATTTTCTCAAGGATTCCAGCTGTGCCAAATCTAGACACTATTGCTCCCCGGTGGTGTTTATTGTAGCAGCTCGGTGTGTTTTAAACTTCTTCCCATCGGAGTGATGAACCTGACACACGCCGTCTCCTCCTCTGTGCCGTCAGGTGTCCTTGTCGTGTTCCTCATGTACAGCTCCTGAGACGAACCCTGATCAAACTCTGTCAGCAGTGGGACGTTCCAGGGCCGTTGCTCTGCTCTGTGTGCATCAGCAGCTGGGGCGGCTGACTGTGTTGAATCACTGGGATATGCTTTCTCTCTGCATAAGTGTCTGCTCTATTAAGGCTGCAGTGGCTATTGATTTCTGAGTAAGCAGATTTTTATGCTGCTGTGAGCAGGAACCACTGGCCAAGAGACAGAATTGAGACACTGTGATCATCTCAACCGCAGGATACAAACCCTCCAAAACTCAAACCTGAAATCACACACACCTTTACGTGTGTCATTTAGGATGAGGACAAACCAGAGAAAAGCTCATCATAAACACTGCAGACTAACCTAATAAAGACTAATAGAGAACTTCAGTAAAATGCATTTGTTCCTAAAGAGAGATTTTGACCAAATAAGCCTTAGTTTTGGTTAGAGAATTAACCTAAAAAATTGGTTCTCGTGCTTCAAGTACAGTTGAGCTTCTGTTAACCGTATTTGATGTGCTCTATGTATGTGCATTGATCAATGTTTATGTTTAAATAAAAGCACTGCATTGTTTTATTGTTTTGTTTCCTGCGGTGCACGTATAATGTTAGTATGATTTTTACATCAAAAATTGTCATAATTTAGAACGTCCACTGCTGTGATTGGCTGCTGTGAGACTTCAGTGTAATCGCCCACTGCTGTGATTGGCTGCTGTGAGACTTCAGTGTAAACGCCCACTGCTGTGATTGGCTGCTGTGAGATTTCAGTGTAAACGCCCACTGCTGTGATTGGCTGCTGTGAGACTTCAGTGTAAACGCCCACTGCTGTGATTGGCTGCTGTGAGACTTCAGTGTAAACGCCCACTGCTGTGATTGGCTGCTGTGAGACTTCAGTGTAAACGCCCACTGCTGTGATTGGCTGCTGTGAGACTTCAGTGTAAACGCCCACTGCTGTGATTGGCTGCTGTGAGACTTCAGTGTAAACGCCCACTGCTGTGATTGGCTGCTGTGAGACTTCAGTGTAAATGCCCACTGCTGTGATTGGCTGCTGTGAGACTTCAGTGTAAACGCCCACTGCTGTGATTGGCTGCTGTGAGACTTCAGTGTAAACGCCCACGGCTGTGATTGGCTGCTGTGAGACTTCAGTGTGTACACCCACTGCTGTGAAGAGAAACAATGTGAAGTTGAGCGTTTAGTCACTGGTTTGATTTACTGACACATAGACAAAGAATATCTGACTGTACATGAATCATTATATATCAGAAATCACTGGTCTCAGATCAGGCATTAGAATTAACACCGTTACTGACATGTTGTGGCATTACTGTCGAGTCCATATCGTAAAAGTCTGTTGCGACTGATTTCCCAAAGAATCCACAGTGAAATGTAGCGAACACAAATAAATAATGCTCAACTGAGACATTCACATTGATGAAAATAAATAAGCACATTCCTAGCATTAGGATCCTTTGGAAGGTAATGTTATTTTTAGTCGCTCTTCTCTCCTCGTCATCTCACTAACACTCCAGTGGGCGGGGCCAAAGTTGTGATGATGAAGTAGGCGTTGATCTTCTTCTGCAGAGGCGGTCTTTCTCCATCTATTACAGGCTCATTCCACAACGAGTCGTTCTCTGGGCTTGGCTACAATAAAAGCTGTTTTTGGACTAACAAGGATGTTTTCAGTTCTGAAACATACAGGATATTCTTATAGTATGATGACCTCTTAAGTGTCAAAAGCTCAAGGAAAATGTGTTAATATTTATTAATAATAAGTAAGGTAGTTTCTGTAATGTTTAAGTTTAGGTATTGGGTAGGATTAAGGGATGTAGAATATGGTCAGGCTGAATAAGGCATGTATATTCTTTATAAACAGCCAAAATCCTAATATGCATGCTCATAAGCAACTAGTTAATAGTGAGAATTAAACACTAAAATAAAGTGTTACCATTCATTTTTAGGTGAACTGTCCCTTTGAATGTGTTTCCTCACCTCTGTCCTCAGCTCAGTGTTGTGTATTTGTGCTCAGGACAGGACAGTGAGAGTGACCGGGTCAGCGGGGTCACTTAAAGACAGCAAAAAAAACAAGTGTGATGCTTATTGCTGTAGTCATTTCTACTATCCACTTCATATTCAGCATGTGTGTGAAAGATCGCTGCAGTCAGCAGTTCTGTGCCAAACCCTAGTGATCTGCCCATCTGAATCACACTGTGAAGGCAGTTCGGACAGGAAGCACAATTAATCTGCCTCATTAGATATCTTGCTTTGACCAAATTCTAAGGCGGCGTCACATGTATTCTCCATGAATAAGTCAATCCCAAAATCCAATGACGGCTTGAAAATAAGCATTGTATGGAACGCACTTTAATCACACAAAGGCTGATGCTAATGAGCATCAGTTATACCAATTTGACATTCTTGCACGATTGTGCCTCACTAATAACACATTTTAGAATGCAAACCAAAATTAACCATTTTTTTTCTCTTTGTTTTAAAAAAAATGCTTGAATATTTTATACAATTAGCTAAATTAGTCCTCAAACAGCTCAGATAATTACACAGCACATTAACAACAGCAATAATCAGACAAAAACAAGTTTTAAAAGCTGAAAAGCTCTGAATAAGTTATGATTAAAGACTTTATAAAGAGATCATGGGTTTCATTGCATTTTGCATACAGAAACAAGAATATTAAAAGCTGAAGATGGTTTGAAAACGCTTTCATTTGTTTAGAATTCACTGTAAATGTTCAAGGTAAATTAGTATAGAAGTGTGTGTATATATATATATATATATATATACACCGATCAGGCATAACATTATGATCTAATATTGTGTTGGTCCCCCTTTTGCTGACCCGTCGAGGCATGGACTCCACTAGACCCCTGAAGGTGTGCTGTGGTATCTGGTACCAAGATGTTAGCCGCAGATCCTTTAAGTCCTGTAAGTTGCGAGGTGAGGCCTCCATGGATCGGACTTGTTTGTTTAGCACATCCCAACATTGCCCAAAGCATCACACCTCCGCCGGCTTGCCTTCTTCCCATAGTGCATCCTGTTGCTATGTGTTCCCCAGGTAAGCCACGCACCCGCACCCGGCCATCCACGTGATGTAAAAGAAAACGTGATTCATCAGACCAGGCCACCTTCTTCCATTGCTCCGTGGTCCAGTTCTGATGGGCCAGCCTTCGCTCCCCACGTGCATCATTGAGCCTTGTCCGCCCATGACCCTGTCTCTGGTTCTCCACTGTTCCTTCCTTGGAGCACTTTTGATAGATCCTGACCACTGCAGACCGGGAACACCCCACAAGAGCTGCAGTTTTGGAGATGCTCTGACCCAGTCGTCTAGCCATCACAATTTGGCCCTTGTCAAACTCGCTCAAATCCTTACGCTTGCCCATTTTTCCTGCTTCTAACACATCAACTTTGAGGACAAAATGTTCACTTGCTGCCTAATATATCCCACCCACTAACAGGAGCCGTGAGGAAGAGATCATCAGTGTTATTCACTTCACCTGTCAGTAGTCATAATGTTATGCCTGATCTGTGTATATATATATATATATATATATATATATATATTGAAAGAGTGATGATTTTACTACCATATTGTGCAGAGTGAGACGGCTTCTCGAACAAAATAAAAATATAGGATGAAACTTGAATTAATCCATTGGTTGTTGATTGGATTGTGTAGTGAGTGTTGCAAACCTGATTGGAGGCAGATCCGAATGTCATTGGCTAAAATGCAGCGTCGCCTCGCAAATAGAGCAAGCTGTGGTATTTTAATTACAAAGATTATGAGGTTAAAAAAAAATATGCATGATTGAGTTGTTCACAATAAGACCAGTAACATGCATTTAGAAAATAAATAGAGCAATTTTGTTTTGATGCCGACTGTAAAAGAAAACACTGAGGAAGAACAGAACAACTTCAGACACATTAATGAAACAAAACAAGACAGAAAGGTTTGAATTGAAGTGCATCTTAAGAACACACACACTGTCTAAACAGGCATTTATCAGCCAGCTCTATAAACTTCCCTTGCGCTTCAGTTGACTGAAACAAATCTTCTCCCTCATTTAGTAAATCAAAGCACTTTGTGCTCTACAATGATCCGTCAATTAGCACAGCACAGATTAATTACTGGCAGCGCTGATGCTCACACGCTGTTAAACTCATGACACACGTTCAGCCAAACCTGCCAGCTTATACCTTACCAAAAACCCTTTATTTCCTCATGATAAATGATGTTTCTGTGATGCCCTGTGTGTGTGTGTGTTTGCAGATGTGTGCGGTGGGCTACCGCAGGGTGAACGGGACGCTGTATCGTGGCGTGTGTGAGCTCTGTCAGTGCCATGGACATGCGGAGCGCTGCAATGACGTCACTGGAAACTGCCTGGTAATGTGTGTGTGTGTGTGTGTGTGTGTGTGTTTAAAGGGGACCTTGTATGCAAAATTCCACCCACTCCTCTTTTTTTAATCCCCATAAATCATAAACAGTGTCTCAGAACAAGTCGTTTGCAGTTTTTTTATGCAATGTGACGTCACATATGCTTAGGACCCGCCCACGACTGCTGACGGACTACGCCCTATTAGCATAGACCCCGCCCCCCCTCAGTTAACTGTACACAGTCTGCCATGTTTATCTCCTCACCAGAGCATTTAGCAGCAGCATTCAAGTAAGAAATGTATTCTTATTAAAGCGACTAAAGTTATTCAGTCAAGAGCAGAGAGTGATTTTCTGTTTTTCTTTTGTTGTTTGATTCATTTTAACAGCAGATATAGGCAAAGTACCTGAGGCACGAGCTCTACAGGCTCCGCCCTCTTCTGGAAAGGGGGCGGAGCAGCAGCTCATTTGCATTTAAAGATACATGCACGAAAACAGCATGTTTTTCCTTCCAGTCAAAAATGGGCATTTACAGCATGGTATAATAAATGATCTGTGGGGTATTTTGAGCTGAAACTTCAGACACATTCTGAAGACACATGAGACTTAATAGGTTAGCTGAGGTCCGCTTTAAATGTTGATCAGTGTCAGAGGTTAAACACACAGGCCCAGTATCTACCTGGTATATACATGCATCTTATTTAAAATATGAATGGCTCATAAAACAGTTTATATAATATTTAAATAGGCAAAATCATACTGTAACAGATCAGCATTTAACATGATAAACCAAGATAAATATGTTTTTGGTAATTGAATTAGTAATTGATTAAAATAGCATTTTACAACAATGATTATTGGTTTAACAGATTTGGCAAAATTATGAACATTTTCTGTGATTTTAATCGTTGGACACATTCAGGAATGTGTGACAGACAGATTGTGATGTTCAAAAGTAGTTGTTTATAATAAGTTAATGTAGTTTATTCTAACAAAACAGAACATTCTTGTGTCAAACAGTCAAAGTCACTGCGCCGTCTTCTGCGTCTCTCTCTCTACAGCAGGTCTTTGTGTTCAGTAAGATGACGTTTAGGTCTGCAAGCTCATATGTCTTTTTGGGTCTCTATAAAAACACAACACCTCCATTCATGAGGAAACAACATCAGTCTTCCGTGGCACTGAAATATTTTCTCCTGCGCCTATTTGAGCAGTCGAGAGACACAGCTGAACACCCTATTCTTAACTATGGCCTGCCAAGGACACGGCCAATATAACACAGACATAAAGAGCTGCTACCGCTCATCCTGGGCTGTCAGACTGTGATTGTGTCGATGGATTGTTCTGTGATTATCACTGTGTGCATGTGTATGTACCTCTCAAAGATGAAACACTGCCGCCGTCCCTCTGATCCATTAGCCTGACACTGTGTGCCTCTGAAAGACTAATGAAAAGTGTGCGTCCCTGTTGAAGAATCTTACTTTTAAAAGTTAGCTGTGTTAATAGTAAGTAAAGTAATTATGTTACATTGCTACTTTTTTATGGAAACTAACATATTTGATACTTTTGAGTTACACCCCAGACAGCAACATGGTGTCGGCCCAGATCCGGCCCACATCTGGTACACGTGGAATCAACACATACCGACACTATGTTGCTGTCTGGGCACAGAAGCAAGTATTTTTTTATGCAAGTTTAAGGTGCCTCTGATGCTTTTTCATTTCCTCAGACAGAATGTTTTGTGTATATATGTTAACATACACTATATTGCCAAAAGTATTGGGACACCCCTCCAAATCATTGAATTTAGGTTTTCCAATCACTTTCATGGCCAAAGGAAGTCACTTCCATCACTCTCAGGAGCTCAGTGAACTCAAGCGTGGTACCGTGATAGGTTGCCACCTCTACAATAAGTCCATTCCTGAAATTTCCTCACTACGAAATATTCCACACTCAACTGTTAGTGGGATTATAACAAAGTGGGAGCAATTGGGAACAACAGCAACTCAGCAACGAAGTGATAGGCCACGTAAAATCACAGAGCGGGGTCAGTGCATGCTGAGGGTCACAGTGCGCAGAAGACGCCAACTTTCTGCAGAGTCAATAGCTACAGACCTCTAAACTTCTGTGGCCTTCAGATGAGCTCAAGAACAGTGTGTAGAGAGCTTCATGGAATGGGTTTCCATGGCCGAGCAGCTCATCCAAGCCTTACATCACCAAGTGCAATGCAAAGCGTGGGATGCAGTGGGGTAAAGCACGCCGCCACTGGACTCTAGAGCAGTGAGACGTGTTCTCTGGAGTGACCAATCACGCTTCTCTGTCTGCCAATCCCATGGACGAGTCTGGGTTTGGCGTTTGCCAGGAGAACGGAACTTGCCTGACTGCATTGTGCCAAGTGTAAAGTTTGGTGGAGGGGGGATTATGGGGTGGGGTTGTTTTTCAGGGGTTGGGCTTGGCCCCTTAGTTCCAGTGAAAGGAACTCTTAATGCTTCAGCATACCAAGACATTTTGGACAATTTCATGCTCCCAACATTGTGGGAACAGTTTGGGGATGGCCCCTTCCTGTCCCAACATGACTGCGCTCCAGTGCACAAAACGTCGGTCTATAAAGACATGGATGAGTGAGTTTGGTGTGGAGGAACTTGACTGGCCTGCACAGAGTCCTGACCTCATCCCGATAGAACACCTTTGGGATGAATTAGAGCGGAGACTGCGAGCCAGGCCTTCTCGTCCAACATCAGTGCCTGACCTCACAAATGCGCTTCTAGAAGAATGGTCAAAAATTCCCATAAACACACTCCTAAACCTTGTGAAAAGCCTTCCCAGAAGAGTTGAAGCTGTTATAGCTGCAAAGGGTGGGCCAACTCCATATTAAACCCTACGGATTAAGAATGGGATGGCATTAAAGTTCATGTGCATGTAAAGGCAGATGTCCCAAAACTTTTGGCAATATAGTGTATGTTAACATACCTCTAATTTCTGACATTACACAGACAGCAACATGGTGTCGGTCCACATCTGGTACGCATTGAATCCACATGTACCAGATGTGGGCCAGATCTGGGCCGACACTATGTTGCTGTCTGTGTAGTCATGTGTTTATTCTTATCCCTGTGTGTGTATGTGTTTGTGTGTATTGTAGGGCTGTCGGGATCACACCATAGGACCGAACTGTGATCGATGTGCTCCTGGTTATTACGGAGACGCCACCAGGGGAACTGTGGATGACTGTCAGCCGTGTGCCTGTCCTCTTCTGAGCACATCAAACAAGTACGGCAGCAGTGGTTACAGCAAGGCATGACATCATAATCTACAAATAAACACTTACCATCATGACGCTTTTCATAGATAACCACTTCTCTAACTATAGTGACCAGTTGGGGAAGCTGCTTCAACCTACAAGCTACTCAGGGCCCTATCATACACCACGACCAAGTGTGTTCTGCTAGCTCGGCGCAGTTCTCATGTTCACGTCCAGCTCCACGTTGTTTAAATATCAAATGCACTGGCGCATCTGTTCACCCATGGGCGTCTGGTCTGAACACCGGGAGTTCAGGAGCATTGCTGGAGCGTTGCTATTGTGAGGAACTGAAAACCACTGCGCCATTGATCAACACAAACCTGCTCTGAAGTCAATAGTGCAGTATTTGTGTGTTATTTAAAGGGTGTGTTAGTGATATGAGCCTATAGGCGGTGCACAACACACACACACTCTCTGATTATTACACACACACGGCAGCATATTACATATTTATCACAGGGCAGCATATTTATCATGCATATCACTAGGATATTGTCTGTTTATTAATACTTATAAAGCACATATTAATGCCTTATTCTGCATGATCATATTCTACATCCCAAAGTAAAAGCTCAAGAATTTTAACTGTTATAAACTTGAGGGTTTGAACATTTGACAGTGAACATTTTAAGACATAAATATGAGTATAGTAAAATACTTAATGTTATAATTATTATCAAATATATATATTTTTTATCTTGCAGTGTAATTGTAACTTACAAAAGTAATATATTTCTGTGTAAAACATGATCCTGTATGTAGGGATGTAGAATATGATCATGCAGAATAAGGCATTAATATGTAATTTATAAGTATTAATAAACAGACAATATCCTAGTTATATGCATGATAATAAGCAACTAGTTAATAGTGAGAATTGGACCCTTAAATAAAGTGTTACCAATTTGTCCACATCACCTTTAACAATCTTGTGCCGGTAGCAGACTCAACTAAAACCAGTTAAGACCATAATTCAGTTTAAGCTGCTCTTATTCTTAGCATGATAGCATCTATAAGGAGCACATGTAGCTCCTCCAGAGACTGACTGCGAGTCCTCCATGCTCTAAAGCTGGCGCGTGATTTCAGCACTAGGCTAATATTGGCTGTAGCATGCTAGTGGCTAATCCAGAAAGAGTTGGCGTGTCCCAGAATGCAACAGCTGAACATTCCACATCCTCAAGTGGGCTAAAGAAAGCGTCGCTCTCCTCCTGCCCTCAGCATTCCCAGCATGCCCCTCAGCCAGGCTCCAGTGTCGTCTGAAATAGCTGCGCAGTCATTATGCAAGAGCTAATGGCAGAACCTGACGCTCACCTCACCCGCTAAGGTTCAGACGGTCTCTGGCTTCGGTTAGAGCCAGAGCGAGTGCTTATGATGTTTTTGATTCGCTGCTCTTTTGTTTTTCTCTTTGTCCCCTTGTTGGCTCAAAAACACCGTAGTTTCAGTCCCACGTGCCACGTCGATGCCAGGGGTGAGGTGATCTGCGACCGATGCCCACCGGGTTACACCGGAACACGCTGTGACAGGTAAGACGCCAAGGTTTTACCTCCGGACTCATTGCATTTTAGGGCAAAACAGAGTGGGGTAAGTTGTGCCACTTTTTACTCAAGTTCTAGACTGAGAGAAACAAGACACTGGTTACCCTTAAAATAAGTATACTTCAAGTTCATTTTATTAAGTATACTTAAGTAAAGTTCAAGTATATTTTTAAGTATACTTTATGTGTAGTAAGTATGCCAATAGCAATGATAAACTAAATTTCCCCACTTTTCAGTGTATAAAATTACTTCAAGTGTAAGTGTTAACTACATTTTTCGTTTGTACTTTAAGTACAGTATACTCAGTATACTGAAAGTACACTTTGAAGTGTACTCTTGGTAAACTGCTAGTTCAGTAGTTTTATACTTGTAAGTGAACTTAACATCATACTTATAGTTTACTATTTATACACATTTTTTTGCACTTTAAGTACTGTATACTACTATGTTCCTATTTAGGTATTATTTTTTATAGTTGAAATATACCTTACATGTACTTTAAGTACATTTTAAGTAAATTCCTATGTACACTAGCAGTGGAGTACACAAAAAATCAATTTTCAATTTTCTTTATAAATCAATATTTTCAAACAATGTAAGTTTATAAGACAGTATGTAAAACTATTTGAAAAAAGTATTTAATAGGCTACTCAATCAAAAGAGTAAACACAACTACAAGCCAAGTATACTTAGAATACTTAATCATACTTTTAAGTAGATCTCTATCAAAATATGTATAATATGTATAAAGTATAGGCCAAATATACTTAGTATAAGTCAAGTGTACTTAAGTAAAATTTTAAGTATATTTCTGAGAAGTAGACCTAAAATATTTTAATATTTAACAGAAGTATACTAAAAGCACACTTGAATAAACTTCTTTTTAAGCATACACCAATACCGCTAATGATATTTCGAGTTTTTTTACACAAACATGCATGATAGATACTTTACATGAAAATATGTTTTTGGACATAAAACTTGTATCTGTACTTAAAACTGTACCTGTTTTACTTTTCTCAGGTGCATCTTTCAGTCACAGGCAAATTATTGACACAAAAATGTGCTAGATTAAAGATGTAACACAGCTTACTCACTGGCACATCTTACCCCGCTCTACCCTACTAATTGTTTGTAACTTTAATAACTGAAGTTTTGTCATTTTCATTGTGGGACGTGATTTATTGTCTGAAAGTATGGTGTCACACAACTGTTATAGCTAACAGTTGTAGTTTTTTTACTTCTACATTTTTTAAATAAGTAATCCCAAATGTGCATCTTTAAGGGAAATAGTTTCCATGTGAAATGTAATATTGTACTGGGTTAATATCTGATGACACAGTGGATCCAATTTTGATGCAGTTTTGAAGCTTAAGCAGAACTTCACTGCATAATGGCATCGTACCAACACTTAATGAGCCGTCTATGGGCTGTAGTTGTGCTCCTGACTTTCATTGCCAAAAGATAGGCAGCATAAGAAATGGTGATTAAAAATATGCTAATATGCATAAGCATTGACAGTTTTACTCAGTATTTGTGTGTGCTTTGTATTTTTATGCTTCTTAGAGTATCACATTCTAAGCATAGCAACATAACTGTTAGTGGACATAACTTGAACACTATGAGCACTATGTTTATGCATTTGGCAGACGCTTTTATCCACAGCGATATCCAGCATATTTATTTGATCACTTTATGCATTCCCTGGGAATTGAACTCATGACCTCAGTGTGGCTAACGTCATGCTCTAATGCTCTAATGCGTAAGCGTTACTGCTGCTCATGTAGGAATCACTCATGAAATCAGCCACTTTTGTGCTTCCATTTCAGTTGGGATGCCACCTGAGAAGGGCGACTACTACAGCAGTATGTCCAAATCTGTAGTATTCATAAATAAATAGTATTCAAAAAGTACCCAAATGACCAACTACTAAATTCTGAAGTGTGCATACAATGGACACTTTACTATCCAATGAGACATACTGTACATTTGTGAATGGCGGTGAAGCAACGCAACTTTGCCACTCTTTTAATGGTGGCAAAGTATGTTTGTACCTACTATGAATTATGTGATTTTGGACTATGTGTCTGTCCTCTGCTGTATAGCCATTCTCATTAGGGCACAAGCACCAAAGGTGCTGAGGCACCTATTGTATCCGTTGGCGTACTTATTGTTCTTCTTCTTCCGTTTCTTCTTCTTCTTCCCCTCTGGAAGTCTATGGCCACCCATAGAACCGCTTGCGGGAAAGTTATGAAATTTGGCGCATGGATAGAGGACAGTCTGAACTGTGACCATAGAAAATATGGAATCTCTAACTCAATCCCTTTTTTGAGTTACTTTGAGTAACTTTTCCTCTGACAATTCAAGACGATTCGTAATTTTCCGCCATTTAGAATTTTCCGAAAAACCTACTTTTTCTAACTCCTCCTAGGCCATTGCTCTGATTTTCATGAAAATGGAACCAGATCATCTTCAGACTATGTCGACAAACACTTGTGGAATTAAAGTTGATTCGTCAAACCGTTCTTGAATAACATGCAAACGAATTTGACGAAGTGCCCACCAAAATGAATGTGAGGCTATATCTCTGCAACGCTTTAGCGTATTCTGACCAAACTTGGTGTGTGTTATGACAACCATGACCTGAGGCAACCTGCACAGTTTCGGCACAGTGCCATCTAGTGGTCAGGAGATATGAAAAAAAAAAAGCTTATAAGTTCTGAATGGTTTAGCACAAAAATCACGTCTTTTTAGATTTGGTGCAGAATGCCGAGTTGATACCCAATTTTTTCCATGTCAGCCATTTTGGGTGTCAGCCATTTTGAATATGGTAATGATACGCATTGGCGTATCATTACGGAACTCGGTATGTGTCTTCGGCACTATGCCTTGACGGTACTCAAAAAGTTTCGGGGCAGTGCCGCCTTGTGGTCAAAAGTTATAATGAAATATACAAAAATGCTAATAACTTTTGATTAAATTATCCTATTGTAATGAAACTGGGTCATGCCGAGAACACAGATACCAATTCGATACAGATACCATAGTGGAAATTTCTGTCTGCCATTTTGATTTTCTTAAAAAAAACTACTTTTTCAAACTCCTCCTAGTCCGTTTGTCCGATTTTCACCAAATTTGCGTTAGATCATCTTCAGACTGTGCCAACAAAAAGGTATTGATTTTGTGTTGATAGATGAAACCGTTTTATAGCGCCGCAACAAATTTGAGGCATGATGCCAAAATGACTCTGTCTCTCTGCAATGCTTTGGCACATTGACATCAAACTTTGCACGTGTCATTGTCACCTCACTCCGACCACACCACATCAGTTTTGTAATAGCACCACCAATTGGTCGAAAGTGATAAACTATTAAATCACATTACTAGTAATTGTATTTGATTTTTCAGGCATTTTGCCTAAAATCATCTTAATATGCTTTTAATTGCTCATTGTTGCAGTTGGTCTGATGCTCCCAGACATGCAGTCATGACTTGTCATGTTCTTTGTGCTTGGCACCGATAATTGCTGCTTGCTGCTATATTTTAACCCTTGTTTTTTTCTGTGTCAGTGTGTGTGTGATGTGCTGAACAACACCATATGTATTTTGAGTCTGTAATGTGTTTGAGTAGACTAGTCAAACAAATCTTAATCTCTAGGCCATATGGATCTCTGTCCCAGTGTGATATGAAATAAAAATCTGGCATAAGTTGGAGCAAATGGCTTAATCCCCTGTGGTCAGTGTAAAGTGCCCACAAATGCAATCGAGCACAAAGCAGCACCAACTCTGGCACTGATGCCACGTCTTAATTTCATTAGCATCAGAAATCACTCAGCTCATCTATCATGCAAAATATTCCATCAGTCGCTCTGTTTATTTCTCTTTCTCAACACTTCGCTTTCCCCCAGTGGGCGTCGTTCTCTCTCGTTCTCTGAAGGTTGGTATGCTGATGGGTTAGCATTAGCATATGCTGCATTTTGGGTAGGTTGCGTTGGCATTCACTCCAGCTCTGTACGCAGACTAAATCACAGTGGTGTTGTGGAGTACGGCGTCTAGGTGGAAGAAAGGTCTCGGCTCTTCTGTGACCCCACCCCTGAAACAGATGGAGAGGGACTGGTGCGGTGCCAGTGCTGGTACACGCTAGCTGGCACCAAAGCTCTCCACACTAAGCCATTAGCAGAAAACGTGGTGAAGAGAACAGAAACCGGGGAGCTGAAGGTGTGTTGTGGAGGACAAGCGAAAGGAGAGAAAGAGAGTTAATGGAAAGGTTTCTCGTTCTGGGAAAAGCCAGGGACAGACGCGCGTTAATGGGGCGAGATGGGACCGATCCATCAGTGCTCAGACGGAGCTCAAACCCAGCCTGTCCCCTGAGAGACACGCTGAAAGAGATGTGAAGGACATACTTCACACAGACTCAGTCAGGCGGCCCACGCCGCTCTTAAAACGTGTTCCTAAAAACTTATTGTCTCGAGGCCGTCCAACAGGGAAACCATATAAAGTGAGATCAAATGGATAGAGACTGTTGCTTCTCATGATTCATGAACCAGATGGAACTGGACAGATATTCTGAATGTTCTGATCCAATCTGACTTCTGACCTAATGTTGCCTGAATCATAATCATACACTGTTCGTTCGTTAGCCAGAGGAGAACTGAGCCTGGTTTCTCCCAAGGTTTTTTTCTCCATTCTGTGACCTGATGGAGTTTGGGTTCCTTGCCACTGTCGCATTTGGCTTGCTTAGTTGGGGACACTAAATATTCAACTATATTACTGATCCGCCTGCATTGATACAAGAGAATTGAACTGCTACAGTCAAACCAAAAATTATTCAGACACCAGTTTTGTACTAGTGTGTGCAGGACACTATAGTTCATTTCTGTAAGTGAGGAGAGCAAAATAAAGTAAACTGTGACATATTATACCCCAAATGTCTTCATACAGAGACTACCAGTAAAACCGATAAACATTTGGGAGCAGTGATTCCGAGCATGAGCATGTTTTGCTGAAGTGTGTGTTCTTTAATTGCTAATGTGACCTTTGACACCACAGACTGAACTAAATGAAGCTTTGCTTTTTGACTAAACTGGTATTATCTAATGGTGTACTTACATTGGTTGATTGTAATCCATTACACACCTTTCTATCTGACATTATCAAGATGAATTTGTTCTGATACAGTTCAACTCTGAGTTCTTGTCATATTTTATTACCATTTTCTAAACTATAGCAAATAAACTGTGATAATGTCAGAAAATGTTTAACCATTACTATAGTCTGCGATGACAAGGCAGAAATCTCCGTAGACCATTTTAAATTCTTGGGGCTGTGTTTCCCAAAAGCATTGTATGCCTAAATAGATCTTATAGATCTTTGGTGTCATTAGTTTCTACGATATACTTGAGCCAAGTACTCTCATCTGTGCCTCATGAGTCTCCAATGGAATTGAGAAACATCTGAGATAAAGGCGGTATCTAACCTCCTGGGTGCCACTTTTGAATTTCTCTGACACCATACATGTTTTATGTCCCGTAAAGAGCACATTCAGGGCTTTTCAGAGATCCCATTTGTTTTGATTTCACCAACACAACAACTTCTCCTGTCTTTAAAAATGACTCAATTATCAAATTTGGCGCACTTATGGAAATACATTTTGTAATTGTCATTTAAATCTGACTAATTTTCAAATAGTTTGTTAAAAAATAAGCATCTCAGGGTTTCTAATCAAAATATGACTTTCTGTTACAAAACAGGGCATTGATTTCATACATGTCCTCCGTAGAGGACACCGGGATTTAAAGCATGTTTATCAGGCATTTTGGGAGACACAACAAGTGAATAGGGAAGGAAATTACATATCAAAGTTCCTATAAAATATTAGATATTATTATGAAAAAGTTGCCAACTATTATTACACTCCTAGAACACATTAGAGACAGTGAATAGATGCATTGCATTGAATGGGAAAACCCATATATGGCCATTTTAGTAAAATGGTATATCAATGCATTTTGTTATATCTTTCATATTTTGGTTAAAAAAACTGACCTGAAAATTGATTGGTAAATGAAAAAAAAAAACTATTGTTTTTGCCTATACATGTCATTTTATGTTTTAAACAACTGAGTCCCGGCGTCCACTTACAAGGACATAGCATTTGAAAAAAAAAAAATCCACTTGTTTTTTATGTTCTAAACAATGTAATGAGATGAAAAAAATACTAAATTCAAAAGACTTTGTTTTCCTGGGTCTTAGGAGGTTAAAAGAAACTTAAAGGAACACCCCGACTTTTTGGGACTTTAGCTTATTCACCGTATCCCCCAGAGTTAGATAAGTCCATACATACCATTTTTATCCTCGTGCGTGCCATAACTCTGTCTGACGCACCCACCGCTAGCCTAGCTTAGCACAAAGACTGACTCTCATTCCTGCATAATAATCCAGGAACTTTGCTGCCGTACCATGGGCTCCTGAAAATAGTCCCCAGCACGCTCTCTGTGCAAGCAGGTTGTCACGTTGGTTATGTTGACGGAAGTTAGCCTGTTTTCAGGTGCTGCGTAATATCATTGTGCCTGGATCGCCTGAATATCAAAGTTCCTGGATTATTACGCAGGAATGAGAGTATAGTTCCAGCCATATCGGTCTAGAAAATTGCACCTTTTAATTTTCCGTCAGTCTTAGTACATGATGTAACTATACACATCACAACATGTAAATAGGAAAATGTTGGCGTTATTTTGTCACTTATTGAGCAGTAGGCTAGCTGGAGCTGTTTACCTCCAGTCTTTGTGCTAAGCTAGGCTAGCGGTGGGTGCGTCAGACAGAGTTATGGCACGCACGGAGATAAAAATGGTATGTATGGACTTATCTAACTCTGGGGGATACGGTGAATAAGCTAAAGTCCCAAAAAGTTGCCGTGTTCCTTTAAGAACTCAGCATCTTTCAACAGGACCGTATCCACCATACACAAGAGGAAACGTCAGTTCCAGTATTCAAATTAGCAGTCAACAAATATGTGCTTTTCAGTGGTTGAATCTTGAATTATTACATTTAGTCACCTAACAAATCCTAAATATGTGCTTACATCCTTGGCCAGCGGCTCTCTTCGAACAGAAACCTTTGGAGAATATGAGACATTCATAATTTTCATCTAAGCAAATCAAAGGAACACTATCCAATATCTGTAGAGCCACACTGAGTGCCACCAAAGCCCGTAAAGCTTGTTTTATTAGAGCACACAGAATAAAGATGAGCAACAAGTGCCGAACTTGCTGCTTCCTTCAATATTTAAACATCTCACTCTTCTTAAGAGGCATCTTCAAGGACTGCTGATATAAATTAATGATCTAAATTACACATGCATTGAAACCCTGCATGACACCAGAAATCACTTTTTACTGTTTAGAGCCTACACAGCAGAAACCTGCCAGTGACCACCTTTACATCACATGCAGTGGTTTATTTTAAACAAGAAGGGCCCTATCATACACCCAGCGCCAGACACACTTATTTATTACGCCCGAAACACACCCATGACTCATTAAGAGACTAGAGAGAACCCTTTTGGACCATGCGCCGGACACGCCAACCGTTTTTAGAGAGAAAGCAGCGTGCAAACAGGAAAATAAGCTGTTTTCCTGCAATACATCCTTTTCAGTTAAACCTGTAAAACAGGTGTAATATTTATCATCCTGTGCTTCATTCACACACTGTGTATGTGTTTGTTGTGGAGTGTGTTGTAAGCTTGCTCTGAGTGTGTAGTAACAGTAATGGGCTTAGTGATTGAAGGAGGGTCTCTTCAGTTTAAGAATCACTGACCCATGACAGCAAAACTCTCTCTCCACCCCACTCAGTCTTTCACTGACCTAATTCAGTTCAGTCCCTCCATGGCGCCTGGTCCTGCTCTGAAATAGAGTGCTTATGTTTAGTTTGGCCCTGCGTGCCCAGCGACACCTGAAACAGCGAGCCAGAGAGAGCAGGCTGAGGGTGAAGGGTGAAGAGAGGAAGGAAATAAGAGTTTGGAGCAGTCCCAGGTTTTTTTTTTAGTAATTGTTCCCTGGTGTGCAGACAGACAGGAACTTGGCGGTGTATATATGGCCTGGGTTAAAGACACCTGGCCCGAGTCATCAGTGCTTAAGATGGCTCTTTCACAGCAGAGCTAACGACAGGAGAAATGATGAGCTGGCACCAAACAGACAGGAAGAGCCAGCCTTCAATGCTCAGTTACCCTATAAAGGGAACAGAAACAGCGCAGAGTGTTTCCTGGGAATGGGGTGGGATTATGTATTTTTTTGGAACAGTAGGTGGGGACTTTTGCATTTAACCAGAAACTGCAGATACTGTTACTGTTGCAGAGAAAGTTCACCCTAAAATTAATTCCGTCATCATTTACTAACTAATAGTTATGCCTTAAAGGATTAGTTCACTTCAGAATGAAAATTTCCTGATAATTGAGGGTGCTTTCACACCTGCCTCATTTAGTTCGGTTGAATCGTACTAGAGTTCGTTTTCCCCTTTGGTGCCGTTCGTTTGGTCAGGTGTGAAAGCAGCAGTCGCACTCGGGTGCGCACCAAAAGCGGACCAAACAAGCGTACCGAGACCTCCTTGAAGAGGTGGTCTCGGTACGCTTTCAAACGAACTCTGGAGTGGTTTGTTTGTGGTGAGAACGTGATCCGACCTCGAACAGACCCAACTGCAAAAAGTACTGATCATTTTTGGACTAAACCAGCTGCCGTAGTCAGCTGCGCTGTGCATTATGGGATGAGGAAGTGTTTGTTGACAGTTTGCACTTTAGCATGGCAGCTCGCAGCTCGCAGACAAACTTGGAGTAGAATTAATGCACGCCTCCGCCTGAAGTGACGAGCGATGCGCGCTCGCCGCTTGCAGTGCATTAGAACGTTGTTTTCAAGCCGCATCCGCACTTTATTATAGAAATTTATTGTTTGCATATTGTGGTGTATACAAACAATGTAATAGATTATGGCCAGGGACAAAACCAGCCCGCGCAGTCGTCTCTCCATAGTTGTGTTGTCTCCGTGTTGTTTGCTGGCTTTTCCTCTTCTGTTGGAATTTTCCCGCACGTAAATTCTGACCAATCGAAAAGCAGTTTAGGAAATACGCCATGGCCAATGAGTGATGTGGATGTTTTCATGTGACTGCATTTTGTTTCGTTTCAACTGGTTCGGACCAAAGCAATCAGTGTGGTGTGAAAAGGAACCAAAAAAGCTGAAAAATGCTACAATGTATAATTGTTTGCCCTTGGTTCGGCCAAATGAACCGAACTAGAGATGTGAAAGCACCCTACGTCATTCAAGATGTTCATGTCTTTTTTTCAGTTGAAAAGAAATTCAGGTTTTTGAGGGAAACATTCCAGGATTTTTCTTCATATAGTGGACTTCCCTGGGGTACAACGGGTTGACGGTCTTCAATGGGCTCTACAAAAAATGATTGTGTTTTTAACGGTAAAAGACTGTAAAAATGCTACGGTTAAAAACAGTTAATTGGTTAACAGAAAATTTCCGTACTATATACGGCGAATAACTCTAATAGATCTAACCTTACATTTAATGTAATTTTACAGTAAAATACTGTTAAGTTTTTGGAAGTGAAAAAGAACAAGTCGTTGTGTAATTTACAGTGAAAAAAACGTAAATTGACATTCCCAGAATTCCCTGCGTGACACTTCACATTTAATGTATTTTTGTTGAAATAACTGTTTCTTCTACGTTTTTTCTAATCAGTTATGAACATTAGGGTTTTATGTTACATCTAATGTTGTTAAATTAATGTTTATTGCATTTTTAAAATGTCATGTGTGTTACCGTGATTGTGTTTAGTGTTTGTGTGAATGACACCGTGCACCTTCTCTATATTAAAATTGTAAAAAGCTTTGATTCGTCATGTGACTCTCATCTCCACTGTGATTGGTGGTTGTCAGTATATATCAAAGGTACATCAGATATTAGTATTTCAGTAGGTTGGTAATTTAACATTATTTCAATTACTGTATATTTAACTTAAATCTGTAAAAACTGTTGCTACCGTATTTTTTACGGTTAAGTTCTGGCAACCACAGCTGCCAGTTTTTTACCGTAAATTTTACGGCGATTTTTTTACAGTGTACCAGACGAGGAATAAGGGTCTTATCTAGTGAATCGATCGGTCATTTTCTCAAAAATATAAAAATGTATATACTTTTTAACCACAAATGCTCTTCTTGCTCTGCGATGCGCCACGCATTACGTCATCACGTTGGAAAGGTCACGCGTGACGTATGCGAAAGTACCGATCAAGTGTTCAAAATGAGATGGAGTTTTTCCTGTGTCACACGTGACCTTTCCAACGTAATGACGTAATGCGTGGCGCATCGCAGAGCAAAGAACATTTGTGGTTAAAAAGTATTAAAAATATATATTTTTGAGAAAATGACCGATCAATTCGCTAGATAAGACCCTTATTCCTCGTCTGGGATTGTGTAGAGCCTATTGAAACTGCAATTTGTACCTTCAACCCGTTGTACCCCAGTGAAGTCCATTATATGGAGAAAAATCCTGGAATGTTTCCCTCAAAAACCTTAATTTATTTTCGACTAAAGAAAGAAAGACAGCCAGACCCTTCTCTGTAATATGGCCTAGTAGGATGATCTACTAAATAGGACCTAAGACAGAGCCTTGTGGCATCTTTTAGGCCGAGACAGCTCCACATTTACACGCAACCGTAGGAACAATTGGTAGAATCTAAACCAACAAGGCCACTGCTAACATGACTCTACTCCTTTCCAAATAATATTGTGAACTACACTCACCTAAAGGATTATTAGGAACACCTGTTCAATTTCTCATTAATGCAATTATCTAATCAACCAATCACATGGCAGTTGCTTCAATGCATTTAGGGGTGTGGTCCTGGTCAAGACAATCTCCTGAACTCCAAACTGAATGTCAGAATGGGAAAGAAAGGTGATTTAAGCAATTTTGAGCGTGGCATGGTTGTTGGTGCCAGACTGGCCGGTCTGGACTAAACCACTTTAGTCCAGTGGATGTTTTTCCCTTTTCTCACCATTCTTTGTAAACTCTAGAAATGGTTGTGCGTGAAAATCCCAGTAACTGAGCAGATTGTGAAATACTCAGACCGGCCAGTCTGGCACCAACAACCATGCCACGCTCAAAATTGCTTAAATCACCTTTCTTTCCCATTCTGACATTCAGTTTGGAGTTCAGGAGATTGTCTTGACCAGGACCACACCCCTAAATGCATTGAAGCAACTGCCATGTGATTGGTTGATTAGATAATTGCATTAATGAGAAATTGAACAGGTGTTCCTAATAATCCTTTAGGTGAGTGTAGTTCACAATATTATTTGGAAAGGAGTAGAGTCATGTTAGCAGTGGCCTTGTTGGTTTAGATTCTACCAATTGTTCCTACGGTTGCGTGTAAATGTGGAGCTGTCTCGGCCTAAAAGATGCCACAAGGCTCTGTCTTAGGTCCTATTTAGTAGATCATCCTACTAGGCCATATTACAGAGAAGGGTCTGGCTGTCTTTCTTTCTTTAGTCGAAAATAAATTAAGGTTTTTGAGGGAAACATTCCAGGATTTTTCTCCATATAATGGACTTCACTGGGGTACAACGGGTTGAAGGTACAAATTGCAGTTTCAATAGGCTCTACACAATCCCAGACGAGGAATAAGGGTCTTATCTAGCGAATTGATCGGTCATTTTCTCAAAAATATATATTTTTAATACTTTTTAACCACAAATGTTCTTTGCTCTGCGATGCGCCACGCATTACGTCATTACGTTGGAAAGGTCACGTGTGACACAGGAAAAACTCCATCTCATTTTGAACACTTGATCGGTACTTTCGCATACGTCACGCGTGACCTTTCCAACGTGATGACGTAATGCGTGGCGCATCGCAGAGCAAGAAGAGCATTTGTGGTTAAAAAGTATATACATTTTTATATTTTTGAGAAAATGACCGATCGATTCACTAGATAAGACCCTTATTCCTCGTCTGGTACACTGTAAAAAAATCGCCGTAAAATTTACGGTAAAAAACTGGCAGCTGTGGTTGCCAGAACTTAACCGTAAAAAATACGGTAGCAACAGTTTTTACAGATTTAAGTTAAATATACAGTAATTGAAATAATGTTAAATTACCAACCTACTGAAATACTAATATCTGATGTACCTTTGATATATACTGACAACCACCAATCACAGTGGAGATGAGAGTCACATGACGAATCAAAGCTTTTTACAATTTTAATATAGAGAAGGTGCACGGTGTCATTCACACAAACACTAAACACAATCACGGTAACACACATGACATTTTAAAAATGCAATAAACATTAATTTAACAACATTAGATGTAACATAAAACCCTAATGTTCATAACTGATTAGAAAAAACGTAGAAGAAACAGTTATTTCAACAAAAATACATTAAATGTGAAGTGTCACGCAGGGAATTCTGGGAATGTCAATTTACGTTTTTTTCACTGTAAATTACACAACGACTTGTTCTTTTTCACTTCCAAAAACTTAACGGTATTTTACTGTAAAATTACATTAAATGTAAGGTTAGATCTATTAGAGTTATTCGCCGTATATAGTACGGAAATTTTCTGTTAACCAATTAACTGTTTTTAACCGTAGCATTTTTACAGTCTTTTACCGTTAAAAACACAATCATTTTTTGTAGAGCCCATTGAAGACCGTCAAACCGTTGTACCCCAGGGAAGTCCACTATATGAAGAAAAATCCTGGAATGTTTCCCTCAAAAACCTGAATTTCTTTTCAACTGAAAAAAAGACATGAACATCTTGAATGACGTAGGGTGCTTTCACATCTCTAGTTCGGTTCATTTGGCCGAACCAAGGGCAAACAATTATACATTGTAGCATTTTTCAGCTTTTTTGGTTCCTTTTCACACCACACTGATTGCTTTGGTCCGAACCAGTTGAAACGAAACAAAATGCAGTCACATGAAAACATCCACATCACTCATTGGCCATGGCGTATTTCCTAAACTGCTTTTCGATTGGTCAGAATTTACGTGCGGGAAAATTCCAACAGAAGAGGAAAAGCCAGCAAACAACACGGAGACAACACAACTATGGAGAGACGACTGCGCGGGCTGGTTTTGTCCCTGGCCATAATCTATTACATTGTTTGTATACACCACAATATGCAAACAATAAATTTCTATAATTCGTCCTGTGGGCGAAAATGCCTTGTTGATGCTAGAGGTCAGAGGAGAATGGGCCGACTGGTTCAAGCTGATAGAAGAGCAACTTTGACTGAAATAACCACTCGTTACAACCGAGGTATGCAGCAAAGCATTTGTGAAGCCACAACACGCACAACCTTGAGGCGGATGGGCTACAACAGCAGAAGACCCCACCGGGTACCACTCATCTCCACTACAAATAGGAAAAAGAGGCTACAATTTGCACAAGCTCACCAAAATTGGACAGTTGAAGACTGGAAAAATGTTGCCTGGTCTGATGAGTCTGGATTTCTGTTGAGACATTCAGATGGTAGAGTCAGAATTTGGCGTAAACAGAATGAGAACATGGATCCATCATGCCTTGTTACCACTGTGCAGGCTGGTGGTGGTGGTGTAATGGTGTGGGGGATGTTTTCTTGGCACACTTTAGGCCCCTTAGTGCCAATTGGGCATCGTTTAAATGCCACGGCCTACCTGAGCATTGTTTCTGACCATGTCCATCCCTTTATGACCACCATGTACCCATCCTCTGATGGCTACTTCCAGCAGGATAATGCACAATGTCACAAAGCTCCAATCATTTCAAATTGGTTTCTTGAACATGACAATGAGTTCACTGTACTAAAATGGCCCCCACAGTCACCAGATCTCAACCCAATAGAGCATCTTTGGGATGTGGTGGAACGGGAGCTTCGTGCCCTGGATGTGCATCCCACAAATCTCCATCAACTGCAAGATGCTATCCTATCAATATGGGCCAACATTTCTAAAGAATGCTTTCAGCACCTTGTTGAATCAATGCCACGTAGAATTAAGGCAGTTCTGAAGGCGAAAGGGGGTCAAACACAGTATTAGTATGGTGTTCCTAATAATCCTTTAGGTGAGTGTATAGTGTCAGTGACAAAACTGCTTTATGAGAAATATATTCACATTTAGATGATAAAAGTCAGTCTGACACGAGTTTTCTCTGTACTACTAAAGAACCTACACACAGACTGAAGTTCTTTATGTACCATAATTCTCTTCAGAAAGAAACTTTTGGATGATTTAGATTTTCCAGGATTCTAGCGTTTCCAAAAGGAAGGTATCTGTTCTTGGAGTGGCTGTGATGAGGTTACACATTAATGTTCTCTTTAATATTCTCAGATATGAAATTGCTTTATTAGTTGCATTATAGTGCATTGTATTTTACACTACAAAATATGAATGAATAAAGTGACTTATTTTCATTCTGTTTCTGAGTTTTCTTCTGAGAATATTAAAAATTTGGCATCAGATCTGGTCTCAGTAGTTTCAGGGTAAATTAGCGTGAGAGCGCCGATGGGAGTGATCTACTGACGAACACAGACGCAGCCGGATCATTTCCATCATGACCAACACAGAGCAGCGCAAATTAGCATCTTAATGCTTTTTTTGGGCGGTAAATAATGGCGTAAACTGACGAGCACAAACCTCAGTAAATCACCTCCTGATTCATTTAAATACTCTCCTCCCATAAATACTGCGTCTGAAAGAGAAACACCTACAAATGCATATGCAATAAGATCAGCCGCAAAAACAACCCTGTCCACGCCTTTCAGCGCTAATGTTTCACTGCGTGTGTTTAGTAGATCCTGACGGTAGTTTTAATGCCAAGAGAGGGTTTGTGTTTAGTAAATCTGGCCTTAATGTGACAAATCGTGTCAGAGCAAATGTGAGCAGATCTTTTTAAATGATTCCCATTTTCCATATTGCATTTACAGTCAAGTGCTTAGGAGACAATTTCCTACCAAAGCAACTTCAAACTTCAAAACAATCAGCTAATCGTGTTAAATGGCAAGCACCACGACAAGCAGTTTGGTAAAAATGACACTTTGCGCACTGGCTTGACATACAGTAACACAAACTACTGTATAAATACGGATATTGTTGTATATGAATGCACCAATCCAATATTCCTTAAATGAAACGAGCATTTGTACTGTTGAAGGGATATTATGTCTTTTAAAGTTATTGTGAGATCTAAGACTTTGTTTAAATGTTGAAATCTCCAGCGGTTAGAACTAGATTCTGAACTAGCATGCCGCTGGGCCTGTAAAGACAGTCACAAGCAATACCATATTCAATTAATAAGTCTAGGGTGGCTCGTGGAATCCGCTGAGCGCGAGTGAAACACAGTGATTACTTTCTCTTTCCGCCATCATGCAGATAGCGCAGTCGTGTGCAGATAAGCGCAGAGGAATCCATTTAACATGAAGGGAGTGGATAGACTGTGCGTGTTTATCAGCCAGCAGCACAAGTTGCTTCAGTAGAGATATAGGATGCGAACGCACAGACAGCAGATAAGAAGAGCGGGTGGGCGAAGCGCGCGGAGGAAGTGATAGCGTCTCTTCCCCTTATATTTCTCTCACATTCTCATCGTCTGCGCTTTGTTTTGGCGAGAAAAGTCTCGGGTGCTCTTTTCATGATCAAAAGAGGGTTGTTCATCAGACGGACTGTAATGGAGCCAGTACAGTGTGTACACAGCTCCTTTAAAAGACAAACAGTACATGTCTGGAAATGCAATATACTTAATTGCTTTCCTTTAAATGTGTCCATTCATTCCACTTTACCCCAGCTATTCTCTATATCTGTTTTAGCTCAGAGGAGTTGAGTCACGCGACCTCTGATTTGAACTGTAACTACAAATGACAAATTGACTGCTAATTCATCGTCAAGCTAGAAGTTAAATATATCTATATGCATCATATTGTACATAAATGTTCAGTCAGTTGTTCATTATCTCAAAACAAACCCACACATGACCAGGACCTCAAGCTGGCTGCCTGTACATCATCCAGCTAATTACAGTACATGGCTGCATAGCAATTAATAAAGCACATGCATGTGAGAAACTGATTTAAAGGGGTCAGTAACTGCATAGTTGTATTGTTTTATAATGTTTCCTGGATTTCTGCACACTAACGAATGCTTTCATCATAACTAACAGTGCAAACACAATGTAAATAAGAGATTTGTTGATTATTACGGGAGTTTTGGCGTGAGTCCAGAACTCAGTCACTGATAAACTCGCACTGTTTGATTGACAGCTCCAGTGATTGTTCTTTGATCGCTTTCTATATATAATTTAATCACAGTTTAAATAACAGATTATTTTCATCTACTAAGAGACACAATGTGAAGTTGAGCGTTTAGTCACTGGTTTGATTTACTGACGCAGACAAAGAACATCTGACTGTACATGAATCATTAGTCGCTCTTCTCTCCTTGTCATCTCACTAACACTCTAGTGGGCGGGGCCAAAGTTGTGATGATGAAGTAGGCGTTGATCTTCTTCTGCAGAGGCGGTCTTTCTCCATCTATTACAGGCTCATTCCACAACGAGTCGTTCTCTGGGCTTGGCTACAATAAAAGCTGTTTTTGGACTAACAAGGAGGTTTTCAGTTCTGAAACATACAGGATATTCTTATAGTATGATGAACTCTATGACAAAAGATTTTTCAATTCATGACTCCTTTAAGCATAAATTATGTCATAATGTGAGTGGAAAGAGAGGGTCAAATTCTCCAATATACAGGTTTGTGTCACTGCAGAAGGGCCTGAAGTGTGTTTATTTGCAGTATATTGACTACGCATCTCTAAAGTATGCATTCTCTCCACTCTGGATGAGCTCAGGTGTGCTAATGGCTATTTCGGGCGTCCCAATGTTCCTGGGGGTTCCTGTCAGCCGTGTATGTGTAACGGTAACCTGGACCATACGGAAGCGCTCAGCTGCGACCCGGTGACTGGAGCCTGTCTGCGCTGTCGTGAGGGATACGGAGGGCCGGACTGTGAAAGGTGTGATGACGGATACTTTGGAGATGCCCTCATAGCCAAGAATTGCCAAGGTGAGTGAAGGAGCTGAGTTTCATTGTTTTAGCTAACAACAATGTGTGATATCTAAAACCTATGGTTTTGATCTTTAAAAAGATGTCTTTCATCACAGATACTAGCAGGAGTTAAACTGGGCCGGGGCTTACCAGGGCTCGACATGATTTTTTTGAATGGGCAAGTGAAAGAGAATTTTAGTTGCCCGACTGGACAAGTAGCTGATTAAAAAATCAATAATAAAAATAACTAGAGATTCACACAAATGTAAGAATGATTCAGATTTTATTACATTTAGTGTAAGTGGCGGTTGATAGTAGATAATAATGTATTATTCACCGATCAGGCATAACATTATGACTGGTGAAGTGAATAACACTGATGATGTCTTCCTCACGGCTCCTGTTAGTGGGTGGGATATATTAGGCAGCAAGTGAACATTTTGTCCTCAAAGTTGATGTGTTAGAAGCAGGAAAAATGGGCAAGCGTAAGGATTTGAGCGAGTTTGACGAGTTTGCATTTGAGGTGTTGACTTGGCCTCCAAATTCCCCAGATCTCAATCCAATCGAGCATCTGTGGGATGTGCTGAACAAACAAGTCCGATCCATGGAGGCCCCACCTCGCAACTTACAGGACTTAAAGGATCTGCTGCTAACATCTTGGTGCCAGATACCACAGCACACCTTCAGGGGTCTAGTGGAGTCCATGCCTCGACGGGTCAGGGCTGTTTTGGCAGCAAAAGGGGGACCAATGTGTGTATAATATACTGACGCTATCAAGGTAGCTCTCAGGCTCGTGCAGCCTCTTGAAGATAAATGGAAAAAAACATATGATACAGTAAAGCAACATCACACAACGAAGAGTGCTGTTTTCCTGAATACCAGCACGACAGTGAAAATAGTACCAAACAAAGATCACAGCAGAACCATCGCACATCTCACAGCAACACTCAGCCGCGTTTCATTACCGAATCAAAGATTCAATGACTCATTCATAAACATCTGCCTCATTCTTGAACGAATCGTTTGAATGAATGACTCAATGACTCATTAAGACGGTCACCTGGCGGTTTAGTTGAATTGTAAATGATTTAATTTGATTGGTAACAGCCCTATTGTGTCTTATTATTTGAAATCAAATATTTATCAAATGTAAGAATTTGAAATGAAAGATGAAGCATACATTTAATAACCTGGACAATGTCAAGCCCTGTATTTTGTATTTATATCCCCTCTTATATTTGATACTGACACAAAGGAGAGAGCACAGGCCTGCAGAAAGATTTTCTTGTCATCAGATGTAGCTTTGCACACTGCCAGCGTCTAGAATGATTTTGATCAGCATTTTAGTGTTCATAGCAGAGGGCTCTCTCAGCTTGTTATATTTGACCGATTGTCAATTGATACGATTTTGTAGGCTTTGCATACATGTGCCCACTCAAAAACCACAACAACTCCCAATTTAACCCCTGGATACTAGTCACCATGTCTGTCAAGCTCAAAAAGAAGGGGAGGCGCTGTGAAAACACATCTCTATCTCAGACATTCCCATCCGAATGGGATTTGTTTTCTCAGAGGAAGGACAGCTGAGAAACACTAGGCAGTGAAAAACAGACGTGTTTGATTCAGGCAGGATTAAAATCACAAAGTGCGTCTGCGAAACATGGATTTATCTGATGTCCTCTGGGAAAACTAGTCCCACCTGAATGGGGAGACTGTCAACATCATTTTTAATAAAATAGTAGCGGCATATTTTTTCCCTCTGTATTACATCAGAGTGTAACGGATTATTGAATAAGAAAAAATGTAGGACATGAACTTGGTTGTATGCATTAGATGTTAAAAGGTTTACAGGGTTAAAAATACAGTTATGACATAATCAGAGAAGTCAGTGTTACCATGATCGTAGTTACATTTTTGTATTTTTATGAAAATGCAATTTGATTGGCTTGCTATTAGTTCATGAAAACAAATTAAATTAGACCTATTGTTACGACCCCTGGCTCAAGGGAAGCAACAAAAACAAGGGACACACGCAAAACAAATATTGAGCTCAAAAGTAATGTTTATTTACTACTAAATTAAGGTAACATTAAATAATAGAATGAAAACAATTAAAGGAAATAACAGTGTTTCTGTATCCATCAGTAACATCAGTGTGTAAAGCAAAGTGCATGGTTGAAAGTGTAATACAATGTTGAAGCATAAATGCAGAAAGCAATCAAACAAAACATAAGCAAAGTCCAAAACCAAACAAAGTTCAAAGGTGGACAGGGGTCAGCATGGGCACCCTGACTGGTCAGCGGCTATGCAGCCCCATACACAACAAACTGAGATGCACTGTGTATTCTGACACCTTTCTATCAGAACCAGCATTAACTTTTTGAGCAGTTTGAGCTCCAGTAGCTCGTCTGTTTGATCGGACCACACGGGCCAGCCTTCGCTCCCCACGTGCATCAATGAGCCTTGGCCGCCCATGACCCTGTCTCCGGTTCTCCACTGTTCCTTCCTTGGAGCACTTTTGATAGATCCTGACCACTGCAGACCGGGAACACCCCACAAGAGCTGCAGTTTTGGAGATGCTCTGACCCAGTCGTCTAGCCATCACAATTTGGCCCTTGTCAAACTCGCTCAAATCCTTACGCTTGCCCATTTTTCCTGCTTCTAACACATCAACTTTGAGGACAGAATGTTCACTTGCTGCCTAATATATCCCACCCACTAACAGGAGCCGTGAGGAAGAGATCATCAGTGTTATTCACTTCACCTGTCATAATGTTATATTAATGTAGTGTGCTGAACTGCTGTAGTGTGCTATGTTAAGCGCTCTATAAACCAGGATGTTTTGCTTCCTTTCTTTAAACGCCATATTTGCTTGTCACTTTAAAATTTGTTAATGTGTCAATTTTTGTAGAAATTAAATTGTGCACTTCCAAGCAGCCTGTATGGCAGATGTGTGTGTGTGTGTGTGTGTGTGAGAGGTGAGTTGATCCAGTATCAAGCTCAGGCCGTCTACCCTCAAGGACAACACACACAGATTCCCCTCCAACTGGCCTCGCGCAGCACCATCTGTGCTCAGAGAGTGTGTGTGCATTATATTGAAATGCAATCTGTCCTCATGCAGCCCACGGTCACACACACTGTCATCTGAAGCAGGAGACAGTCGTTCAGTTTGATTGTTTTGCACACACAGTGCACTGATTAGCATGCAAAGGGGTCATGGGATGTTGAATAATCTCACTGGTTTTTAATTTCAGCTGTTACTGTATAATCGCCAGAGGCGAGTTCAGAACACACGCCCATGGTTGCGTATGAAACATGAGTGTGAAAGAGTTCCTACAGACTTTAGCAGTGCTCACTTCATTTCATATGGTGTGGTTCAAATCAAACGTCTGGGATTCAAAACCTAATTTAAACCAGAAAGTTTTAGGATTTTTAATGTTTTAATTTCTAATGTGAAAAATTGCATTAAAAATGATGTGATATTCTCAAATTTTATATATTATATACAATATAATAAATATATTATTTAATATATTTAAATATAAGTTTTTCATTTGAATTTTTACTTAAATTGTTGTACTGATACAGTAATTAATAGAATTACCTCTATTATCAGACTGAAAAAATTTTGATTTTAATATTAAGTTAGAAAATGCTAAATTGAAGCTTTTCACTACTATATGTGACCCTGGACCACAAAACCAGTCGTAAGGGTCAATTTTTTGAAATTGAGATTTATACATCATATCAAAAATGAATAAATAAGCGTTCCATTGATGTGTGGTTTTTGTTAGGATTGGACAATATTTGAAAATCTGGAATCTGAGGGTGCAAAATAATCTAAATATTGAGAAAATCTCCTTTAAAGTTGTCCAAATGAAGTCCTTAGCAATGCATATTACTACTAATAATACATTTATGATATATTTACGGTAGGAAATTTACAAAATATCTTAATGGAACATGATCTTAATATAGTATTGTTGGCTATTGCCACAAATAAACCCGTGAGACGCAGGGCTGGTGTTGAGCTCCAGGGGCACATGTCATATTTTAAACATTTACACCAAGCTTTAGTGTCTTCTAAACTGTAGAAAGCAGTGGAGCTGACATCAGGTGCTCAACCGTTTTTAACCTCCGGAGCATGTTTATATTTAATGTAAGAAAATAGAGGTAGAAGAAGTTGCTTGAATGACCTTCATTGAAAAGTGTTGTGCTGCTTCATGCTGTATTTTTGATCAAATAAATGCAGCCTAACCATATTCCAATCTTTTGACTGGTAGTATGTATGGAATATAAAGGCAATAAAAACAAAAGACAACCTACTGTCAACTGTTACCTCATTCTGCTGTTCAGCTGTTGATGTTAATTCCATTATTCTGTCTCGAGACCCTCGCGTCCTGCACTGCGCTTTTTAAAAACTTAATAGGTGTGTCCTAATTCGTGTATATATGCACATACATGCAATTCTGTGCCGTTTTGTAGCATAAATAGTGTGAGTAGTGCGTTCACACTAAAAATTCCAAAAAGAAAGAGTGCACTTTAAATACCCGGATGATGCACTTAATTACCCGGGAAAAAACGAAGTGTGGAATGTTTGACACTTCATGCACTCAACTGTCACAAATGTAATTACGTAGCAGAGGGGGAGGGGCTTCAGACTCCAATTTTGACAAAACAGCCATATAAAATTCATAGTGTATGAGTACATACCCAGACAGTGTCGGCCCAGATCCGGCCCACATCAACGCCAGGCGTGACGCAAGTGTGTTCTGCTAGTTTCAGCCGGACGCAGTTCTCATGTTCACGTCCAGCTCCACGTTGTTTAAATATGAAATGCACTGGCGCATCTGTTCACCCATGGGCGTCTGGTCTGAACACCAGGAGTTCAGGAGCATTGCTGGAGCGTTGCTATTGTGAGGAACTGAAAACGACTGCGCCATTGACCAACACAAACCTGCTCTAAAGTCAATAGTGCAGTATTTATTGTGTTATTTAAAGGGTGTGTTAGTAATATGAGCCTATAGGCGGAGCACAACACACACACACTCTGATTATTACACACACACAGCAGCAGCACACACACGTGCCAAATACAAAAAATAAAAGGATTACAATGTAAAAGATTATTATTGTGTAAATAA
The DNA here is from genome assembly GCA_039654625.1 of Rhinogobio ventralis. NCBI lineage: Eukaryota > Metazoa > Chordata > Actinopteri > Cypriniformes > Gobionidae > Rhinogobio > Rhinogobio ventralis. Next base: position 1,179,721 of record CM077210.1, on the reverse strand, counting down.
AGATAAAAATGTCATAATGGATAGTCAGTGCATGTATCAGAATGACCTATTTGCAGTAATGACGAATGAAATTGGCTAATTATTTGACCAATGTATTTAAACTGACTCGTTAGGTTGAGTGTGTCTATATTCCTCCATGTAAATAGTGAATCCGCCATGGTGTGAGCGCAACTGGCTTTTAAAGGGAAAGGGAGATGAGACTCTGATTGGTTTATTGCACGTTACGCCCAAAACACACCCATGACTCATTAAGAGACGAGGGACAACCCTTTTGGACCATGCGCCTGCCACGCCGACCGTTTTTTCCGTTGTTAAACTAGCAAAAGTGGATTCGGACATGCCCGAAGTGCACCTGCACTGTGAGCTTCAGACCATGAGCTTTGATCGTTAAAATAGGGCCCATTGTTGCTGTCTGGGTAGTGTATAGTGCATCATTTGGGACACAACTTAAGTCTTTCTGTTTCATGCTCCAGCTCTGTTTGTGTCTCTCTGTCTGTGTAGCGTGTCAGTGTCACAGTAACGGGTCGGTGTCGGAGCTGTGCCATCAGGAGACCGGGCAGTGCCAGTGTCGGCAAGATGTGGTCGGACGCCAGTGTGACAAGTGTATGGTGGGTAAACAACACAGAATGTTGTCATTGTTGGTGGCACATTTCTTTCACTGTGCCATTAAAGATCTTCAGCAGTGCATTCATCTCTCTGTCTCTGCCTCTTCATCAACCCGTGTGTGTGTGTTCAGCCGAATTGTTGGTGGGACGGTGAGTCTCAGTTGTGTATGCCATGCCAGTGCAGCGCTCGGGGCTCCGTGTCCCAGCGCTGTGACTCTGAGGGCAGGTGCATCTGTCGGGCCGGATACGTGGGCCGCAGGTGTGACCTCATACGGCCGGCTCACGCCCGCAGGGAGACCCGGAGACCCGTCCAACAGGTTCCCATCCAACACATCCAGAGATGGGAAAGCAGAGGGGGCTGCCCTCGAGGGGCGTACCGCCCCAGCACAGGGGTAAACACACAGCATGATGGGTGGACAGGCTCTGTGTGTGTGTGTGTGTGTGTGTGTGTGTGTGTGCATGAATTTCTGTGAGGATCAACATCTAATATCTATAATCCAACCACCCAATCAATTCCCCATGGACAAAATCAAGCCCCGCCCTATTTTGTTCTTGTTCCAGAAGCTGTTTCACTCAGATATACGGCATAATAGAGAAAAGAGTGCAACTTCCCTTTCATACCGACTTTAACCCTTAAATGCATGAATGTTTCGCCTATCATTATTACATATTCGGGTCTTTAGCGACCCGGATCTATATCTAACACGGATGGGCATATTTAGGCCCAATCCCAATTTATACCCCTACCCGTTCCCTTTGCCCCTTGAAACAGAGTGAGAATTTTCCCCTAAGAAATGGGACACCACTACTACACCATTACACGTCATCTTACACCATCAAACCGTGTGTTTTTTTATTAGTGTCCTGTAACGTTTAACCAGTATGAACAGCAATGAAGTGCACGTATCTAACAGAAAGCAGGCGCGAGCACGTTTAACAGATTACTCACTCGCAATGTTGTTTTGTGCTGTATTTGGACTTAAAGGGTGGATCATCAGATACGTCTTTTAACTGTATTATTAATTTGTGTTCACATCACTCATATAGCGCGTTTAGCAAGCTACGGAGAAACTGGCATCCAGGCAACACACAAGTGATCGATCCTGAGTGACGACATCACTATACGCATTCTAGCAGGGAAACTCCCCTTCGTTCGAAGTGTGGTCCCGAAAAATCTTCGTTTGAAGGGCTGTCTGGCCCTTCCCCTTACCCGTCGGGACACCCCTACCCCTTTACGTGAACACGCAAAACGAAGGGGTAGGGGAAAGGGAAGGGCTAAGGGGTAGAAATGGGATTGGGCCTTACACCGCGTCTACACTGGACGCGACCGTTGACGCATCGCACCGCGCCGCAACAGCTAGAAGCTGTCTCAAACATATTCTTAAAACTAGCATTTTCAACATCTTCAAAATCAATATTTTCATCGCTGACTGCTTCTTCACCAGATCCTTCAGTGTCCATCCGTGACACTAATATTTGATTGCGTTCAGTCCTTGCTCTGCAGTAAATCACTGAGTCATTTCGAGTTTTGCTGATGAATCTTCCCTTCTTGTTTTCTGCCTGCGGTGACTGTGAGTGTAACGTCACTTCATCAGTGTGTATCAGACATTGCCACCTTGTGGAATAAAGGTGAAGTGCACTTATTCAATCATCAAAGATTCAATTATTGTTGTGCAGAAAAAAATACTTACACTGTTACACACGTCGGGTCGTTAGCGACCCTATACAATTTGTATAAAACATGAATGGGAAAACATGCATTCTTTTATCATTTTATATTTTTCTTATTATATTGTTTATAATGAATTGATTAGTGAATACTAAGGTTGATGTCTAAGTTTAAAAGATGAATAAAGCGGAGGGTGGTGAATGATGTCCCGGGTCATAAAGACCGCAGGTATGCGTTTAAGGGTTAAAGGGGTCATGCATTGCATTTATTTATTTTAGAATGTTCCTGGAGGTGCACTTATAATGTTTTAGAATAAAATGGAAGTTTTCAACCCTGATTTTAGCCCTCTGATTTAAATACTCCATTTAAAGATGCAGTGTGTAAATTTTAGCGACATTTAGTGGTGAGGTTGTGAATTGCAGCCGTCCACCGCTTATCCCTCCCTTTCGAAGCACATAGAGAAGCTACGGTGGCCAACATAGGACAAAGATGTGGTCGTCTGAGACCGCAGAGAGTAGCTAGCGCTCTGTAGAGCAGTTTGTCCGTTTAGGGCTACTGTAGAAATATGGCGGCGCAAAATGGCGACTTCACTGTAAGGGACCCGCGGTGTGTGTAGATAGAAACGGCTCATTCTAAGGTAATAAAAACATAACGGTTCATTATGTAAGGTCTTTATACACCACTGAAAACATAGTTATGGATATTATATTGCATTTCTGTCAATAGATCCTCATAAATATTACATACTGCACCTTTAAGGGTTGTGTAATGCCCATTGCTTTGATTGGGTAACATTTTTGCTTATGAAATATCTATTATGGTCTAGAAAGTTGTTTTTATATTCAAATGACCTCTCAGGCCTTGTTTCACCTGGTATAAGATTGTGTTTTGGTGGATCAGATCACAAGTAGACGAGGGAGACTTATTCCCGTTTACACCTGGTGTTTTAATCCGTCTCTTTTGTCCACTTTCAGTCACTTCTGTCCTGATTTCTTCGAGGGGAGGGTCTATGGGCGGGTAAATGTGGGCTTTTTCAGATCTTTAGATCTAATGGACGAAATAAGCTTGTGCAATTTACATATGAACGTGACCGGAGACGACAGGAAAACACGCGGAGAGCATCAGCTGATAGACGCAAGACCAGCCGAACGCTGTGTGTGTGTGTTAGAAATCAGGAATGGGGAGAGAACATTGTGCTTGGGACGTTTTTCCTCTTCAAACCAAACTTGGGTCTCCAGCCGACAAAGTTTAAATCCCGTCTGACTAGCGCTCTTCCCATAATATTTCCGCGTTAGGTCAGTCGGAGGAGAGTAGGGTGTCTTTTAGAGGCTGTCCAGTGCATTTGACCACATGAGTGAAAGCAATCCAGTCGAATGTGTTTTCAACTACCTCTGGAAGTGGACGAAAGTGGACAAGCTCAAGGCGTTTCAGACCCCGTTTACACCTGTATTTAGCGTCGTCCACTTGTGATCCGATCGAACAAAACGCATCTTAACACCAGGTGTAAACAGGGTATGTATATCAAAAGATCAGGGAAAGTTTGATTTCTCAATTCACAAGCCCTTGAATTGAAGTGAGAGGAAGAACAAATTCACATGCAATCATGTTTACATGAGAAACTTTTCTGCATGCTGAAGTACACAACTTTCTTAGCGAATGAGACCCAGTACATGTTCACATAATTCAAAAAGACAGCCTTTGGCTTTAAGAAGGATGAAACATAATGTGCACAGTTAGCTTTGGCTTTTAATGCTACATTTACATTAGTTGAGTAGCGCTTAAGGGAGTTAATCTGTTTGTGCGGGCAGAAAGCACATGTTAATGTTTTAGTAATTTCTTAATCTTTAATAATGCACAGATATGAGTTCTCTTAGAGGAGAGTTTGTCACTTTGGCTCGCAGCTTTGCATGATGGGGTGTGTGTGTGTGTGTGTGTGTGTGTGTGTGTCTCTTCATATATTTGGCATCCGTGGGGTGGCACTGACAGCGTGTGCCAGGACCAGTTGTCATTGGTTGCTACGGTGACAGCGCACCTGTTCCTAGCAGACAGATGGCTGTCAATCACCCAATCCACATGGTGTGTGCAGATCTATCAGCACTGCATGATCATTTTTGGTCGTTAAAATGAAAAATGTGTTGGCGTTTACCTCTCGAGTTGTAGAAGAGTGTGTAACATTGGTTTGATCTGTATTATCTGCATGGCTGTTCAGTGCTGTGATCTGTGGTGAGTTTATGAAGGTCTGAGAAACTAATGGAGGTTGTTTAATAAATGCACAAGATATTGAACTGTTTGTATGACTACAAGACACACTCCACAAGTATAGGTACGTAAATTGAGCTTCATGCCCGTAAAGCCTCCAACACACAGTTGTTCTTCTCAGCAGGTCAAACTAAATATTATATGAGAGATCCTGTTTTATTTGCCATTTTTAGAAACCTAATGCCAAAATGTTTGTTACATTTGGAAATCACCCTCTTAAGAGCTTAAATCCTTGGTCTGATTTTATTTAGTAGCAATAATACATTTAATAAATATAGGAAGGTATTTATTTAACTTTACTAATTAATTAAATTAAATTAAATTTCATTTCATTTCATTTCATTTCATTAAAAAAATTTGTTTTGATGGTTACCAATTATTTTATTTATAATTTAATAAATATAGGAAAGGTATTTATTTATTTATTTCACTTTACTTTACTAATTTAATTTAAAATTTAATTTATAATTTAATGTATTTAATTTTATTTAATTTTATTTAATTTTATTTAATTTTATTTAATTTTATTTAATTTAATTTTATTTTATTTTATTTAATTTTATTTAATTTAATTTAATTTTATTTTATTTTATTTTATTTTATTTTATTTTATTTTATTTTATTTTTTTATTTTGGGGATTTGTTTTGATGGTTACCAGTTATTTAATAAATATAGGAAAGGTATTTATTTATTTATTTCACTTTACTTTACTAATTTAATTTAAATTTAAATGTATAATTTAATTTAATTGGTTAAATTTCATTTCATTTCATTTCATTTCATTTCATTTCATTTCATTTCATTTCATTTCATTTCATTTCATTTCATTTCATTTCATAGTTTGGATCCAGTGTTTGTTTTATGGTTACCAATTATTTTATTTTGTAGCAATAATTTAATACATTTAATAATTATAGGAAATGTATGTATTTATTTATGTATTTACTAATTTAATTTAATTTAATTATGTTGGGGATTGCTAGTTTGGATCCATTTGTTTTATGGTTACCAATTATTTAATTTAATTATCTCCTTACAACAGCTTGAGGTTGAGCTACAGTTGGTGGAAAAACTGAGAAAAAAGATGCAAATGATACAACTAATGTATCTAATAGAGCCGTTCTCCAAGTATATGGTATATGAGCCGATTGCTTGTTTAAAACTATTTGTACCATATTTGTGGAAAGTGTCACAAAGCGTCGTCTAACCATCACTCTTACGAGAGCCTTATTTCAGCATTCCTCTCTTTTTCTCTCTCTCTGCTCTTGTTGGTCTCAGTCTGGGTCACACATGCAGGGCGCTCAGGGCTGCGTCCCATGCCACTGCAACTCATTCGGATCCAAGTCGTTTGATTGTGACGAGAGCGGTCAGTGTCGCTGTCAGCCTGGTGTGACGGGACAGAAGTGTGACCGCTGCACTCCCGGACACTTCAGCTTCCAGGAAGGAGGCTGTACACGTAAGAGATCACTTCTGACATAGAGAGGTCTAATTCAGTCCAGATCCAGATGGGCATTTAGATGCATGTTAGACCAATAACAGTAATTCCATACGATAGAAAAAACACAAATGAGATCTCATTAAAGATACAGTTCACTCAAGGATTAAAATTCTGTCATTAAGTCCCCTCATGTCATTTCTCCGGAGCCCCTAAAGGGACATGGTGGTGAGGAAAAATGCTTTTGCGTTCTCTCGCAAAAGTTCCCCGAGAAACTTTGTGTTTGTGTCTGGCCGAAGTACCTATGAAAGCCACCAGAGGGCATCCTCCCTTTGCCATTCCATCATGAACTACATTTCCCATAAACCTTTGCATTATCGTGTGATTACATCCACCTGTGTGTCTAGCTTAATGTCTGTGTATATAAGCCCTGTGTTTTCTCTCAACACTTTGCAAAGTCTTGTATGTGTTACACTGTATTTCTGTTAGTCTCCCTGGATTTCCCTGTTACCATGTTCCCTGTTTTTATCTGGATTGCCCTGTGGTTTTGCCTGTTATCGATGGTGGATTAGCCTCAATAAAGCTGTGTTTGGATCTCCAACCCAAGTCTCACAGCAGCTCTTCGTAACAAAGTGCAAAGTGTTTTGAGTGAAAGCAAAGTTTCTCGGTGGACCGCTAACGCTTTGTGAGGGAACGTTTGCGCATTCTACTGTCTTTTTACAGCTCTGGCACTATAGAAATAAAGTTGACTTGACTTCTGTATGAGATAAAGCTGATAGTTTAAATGAAACATAACAGACATACGTGACACATGGAACTGCTTTACGTCTTCTGAGATATGAAAGAGCAAAGGCTTGTGCGCCGACCGATCAGATTTCAGACCCAGCTCAGTTCCTCAACGAGCCTGACGGTTTTCATCGGAGGTGTTTATTTCAGTCAGAGCGTCTTCCGTCGGTCTCTCTCACTGATATTACGACAGCAGAGAGGAGAGCCGGCGCTGACATTTAGAACAGGTGCTCAGCTGCGCTCCGCAATTAACCTGCTCTCTGTTTCTGTCTGTCTCGCAGCGTGCCAGTGTGCCCATGTGGGAAATAACTGTGACGCTAACACAGGTCAGTGTATCTGTCCGCCCAACACCGTGGGAGAGAGATGTGACAAATGTGCACCCAACCACTGGGGTCACGACATCAGCAGCGGCTGTAAGGTACGGCTCATCTCTCCTCCCTTCACTGCTGTCTGCTCTCGCTGTGTGTATTTATCTTCTGCTAAAACATCATTATTCATCATGTCACGTCGAGGTGGATCTTTGAATTAATGCCACAGAGCAAAAGGTCCTGATTGTTGCCTTACGATTCAACTGAATCCTATTAAAAAAACCAATACTTTCAAGTACTGAATAAAATAATGTACTAATATAATGCAGTCAGTAACATGAGGCTTATTTATTCAGAAATGCACAAAAAAATCACCCTAAAAAACTGTGACCCAAATCTGTGTTTACCTTAACCTGTACTGATACTAACCAATAATCATTTATAGTCAGTGCACAGGGTCATACACACACATCAAAAACACCATCAGGGTAACAAATGACACTAAAATAATGACACTAATAAACATGACAGAAAATGTAACACAAAACACCGTAATGTTCATTACTGATAACAACAGTCAGAAGAAACAAAACTACTATATATATACAGCCCTGACCCGTCGAGGCATGGACTCCACTAGACCCCTGAAGGTGTGCTGTGGTATCTGGCACCAAGATGTTAGCAGCAGATCCTTTAAGTCCTGTAAGTTGCGAGGTGGGGCCTCCATGGATCGGACTTGTTTGTTCAGCACATCCCACAGATACTCGATTGGATTGAGATCTGGGGAATCTGGAGGCCAAGTCAACACCTCAAACTCCTCAAAGCATTCCTGAAGCATTTGTGCTTTGTGTCAGGAGCATTATCCTGCTGGAAGAGCCACAGCCACCAGGGAATACCGTTTCCATGAAAGGGTGTACATGGTCTGTAACAATGCTTAGGTAGGTGGTACGTGTCAAAGTAACATCCACATGGATGGCACGACCCAAGGTTTCCCAGCAGAACATTGCCCAAAGCATCACACTGCCTCCGCCGGCTTGCCTTCTTCCCATAGTGCATCCTGGTGCCATGTGTTCCCCAGGTAAGCCACGCACACACACCCGGCCATCCACGTGATGTAAAAGAAAACGTGCATCAATGAGCCATGACCCTGTCGCCGGTTCTCCACTGTTCCTTCCTTGGAGCACTTTTGATAGATCCTGACCACTGCAGACCGGGAACACCCCACAAGAGCTGCAGTTTTGGAGATGCTCTGACCCAGTCGTCTAGCCAAACTCACTCAAATCCTTACCCATTTTTCCTGCTTCTAACACATCAACTTTGAGGACAAAATGTTCACTTTCTGCCTAATATATCCCACCCACTAACAGGAGCCGTGAGGAAGAGATAATCAGTGTTATTCACTTCACCAGATGGTGGTCATAATGTTATGCCTGATCAGTGTATATGACAAATAATATAACACAAAACACCCTAATGTCCATTACTGATAACAACAGTCAGAAGAAACAAAACTATTTTAAATATGTATATATGATCATATGGGTAACACTTTACTTAAAGCCTTTATATATAATGCATTATAAAAGTATTTTTATGTATTAATTATGTCTTTTAATCCACCGTATAATGCATTGTATGATCTCATGACCACAGTTATTATCCATTATAATGCTTATCTATTCATTATTACACATTTAGAAAGTATAATGCATTAAAACACAACAAACAATCAATTTCAGACATAACAAGGAATCTGCAAATATTACAATGCATTTTAACTTTGGTTACAATTATTTATAAAAAAAAAAATATATATATGCATTAATGCATTATAACGTACATTATGAATACTTTTATAAAACATTATACATAAAGGCTATAAGTAAAGTTTAAACATCATATGTGATATGTCACGTACTGTAAGTTATACAACAATTACTCGCAAAAAAACATACATTTTTACAGAAGTAAAATGACAAAAAATGCTATTTTACACCATTTACTGCTATTCACTGTATAATGTAAGGTAACTTACAGTGAACCAGTTGATGCATCAGTATACTGAATAAATTGCGTTTGTGTGGTATCATATAATAAACTGATTGCCTAGGTGCAGATTTTCAGCATGTTTGCGTGACATTAATTTTGTAGCTGTACTTGGAACCTAAACTTTTCTTCTTTTATAAATCCCAGACCACCCCATTCATTCCTATGGTGTCCGTGAACGTGACTGAATGCTGTAAAACTCTTTTCATTGACAGTATAATTAAATGCGATTCATAAGCATTGTTTACCGTTATGTTTTCTTCAATGGCACATACGACGCATCTTCCCAAAAGTTTCGTAGCCATCTAATTATGTCCTTATGGCAAACAGAGATTGTAAGGCAGAACCCAGTATGAGGTGTTTTGTTTCTAAAAAGGATACCTAACAGGAGCATTCACAGTATTTAATGACAGCGGTCCTGAAACAGAGCCTTGGGGTACCCGCAGGTGATGAGCGCAGAGGAAAAAGAGTCATTCTCAATCTCAATGGAAAAGTTCCTGCCTTAAGGTAGGAAGAGAAGCAACCTAGGGCAGTGTCGAGAATTGCATTTTATTACCACTGATTTTCCATTGAGTGGGCAGACTGTAAAACACTTAGGGCCAGATTTACTAGCAGCTTGGCATTAAAACTACCGTCAGGATCTACTAAACACACGCAGTGAAACATTAGCGCTGAAAGGCGTGGACAGGGTTGTTTTTGCGGCTGATCTTATTGCATATGCATTTGTAGGTGTTTCTCTTTCAGACGCAGTATTTATGGGAGGAGAGTATTTAAATGAATCAGGAGGTGATTTACTGAGGTTTGTGCTCGTCAGTTTACGCCATTATTTACTGCCCAAAAACACATTTCTTAAACCAGACGCTAACTGGTAGATTGTGTTGGTCATGATGGAAATGATCCGTATGCGTCTGTGTTCATCAGTAGATCATGAGCTGAACTTTACACTCCCATCGGCTCTTTTTTTTAAATTGCGCTCTCACGCTAATTTGCCCTGTTAGTAAATCTGGCCCTTAGGGCCCTATCACACACCCGGTGCAATGTGATGCCAGGCGCGACGCAAGTGTGTTCTGCTAGTTTCAGCCGGACGCAGTTCTCATGTTCACGTCCAGCTTCACGTTGTTTAAATATCAAATGCACTGGCGCATCTGTTCACCCATGGGCGTCTGGTCTGAACACCAGGAGTTCAGGAGCATTGCTGGAGCGTTGCTATTGTGAGGAACTGAAAACGACTGCGCCATTGACCAACACAAACCTGCTCTAAAGTCAATAGTGCAGTATTTTTTGTGTTATTTAAAGGGTGTGTTAGTAATATGAGCCTATAGGCGGTGCACAACACACACACACTCTGATTATTACACACACAGGGACGCGCAGCAGCACACACACACGTTTAAATATTAAAATAAAAGGATTCCTCTCTGGAGAAGCGTTCAGTCTCTCCTCATGTAAATAGTGAATCCGCTCATGGTGCGAGCACAACTGGCTTTTAAAGGGAAAGGGAGATGAGACTCTGATTGGTTTATTGCTCGTTACGCCCAAAACACACCCATGAGCCATTAAGAGACTAGGGACAACCCTTTTGGACCATGTGCCGGGCGCGCCGACCGTTTGTCCTGTCGTTAAACTAGCAAAAGTGGATTCAATTCTAATTCCTTGTTTGTTTCTATGTATTTTTGATTAATCACACACCTGTTTCTCTTCTAGTTCATTAGCTCTCCCTGTGTATTCATTGTCCGGTGTCGTATTTGGATTACATGGGCGTTTGGTTCTGTTCTAAGGATCTTTATTAAAGTCTGTTTGTCTTGCTATTTCATCATTGTGTGCTATACAGCCACAAACAGTTATACTGTGAAAGTCAATGTGATTTTATCTAAATATCATGGATAATATGAATTGAATGTGTTTTTTCCCCCTCTTTCTCTCCGTAGGCATGCGGCTGTAACGCGCTGGGGTCCGTGGCGCAGCAGTGTAACGTGAACACGGGCTGCTGCATGTGCCGTGAGCAGTTCAGGGGCGAGAAGTGTGATGAGTGTAAGCTGGGGTACAGAGACTTCCCACAATGCATTTCCTGCCAGTGCTCCACGGCAGGCTCGTCACTGGACGCCTGCGATGCAGAATCCGGCTCCTGCGCGTGTGCAGACAGAAGTGGACAGTGCTCTTGCAAGGTAAAATTTGTAAAAAGGGCTAAAAAAAACTGGTGGTGTGTTATGTGCATTGAAATGGTGAAATGCTGTGAGAGACACTGATGTGAGTGTGTTTTCAGGCTAACGTGGAGGGTGTGAGGTGTGACCGCTGTAAGGTGGGCTCGTTTGGCCTCAGTCTCAGGAATCCGCTGGGCTGCAGTCGGTGCTACTGCTTCGGCTTGAGCAGCTCCTGCACAGAGGCCACAGGACTCATCCGTATGAGAGTGAGAGAACACACTCACACACACACACACACGGACGCACACCCACACGCACACTCACACGCACGCACGCACGCACACACACACACACACACTCACACTCTCTCACATACACAGCCACGCATGCACGTACACACTCACACACACACGCACGCACACACTCAAGCATGCACGCACGCATGCGCACACACACACACACACACACTCACACACTCACACACACACTCTCACACACGCACGCACACACTCACACACACACTCTCACAGACACACACACATGTTGGTGCACCTATCATTATGAGGACATTCCATATGGTTATGGTTTTTATACTGTACAAACTGTACATTCTATCCCCTTACACTACCCCTACCCCTAAACCTACCCATCACACACACACACACACACTACCCCTACCCCTAAACCTACCCATCACACACACACACACACACACACACACTACCCCTACCCCTAAACCTATCCATCACACACACACACACACACACTACCCCTAAACCTAAACCTACCCATCACAGACACACACACACACACACACACACACTACCCCTAAACCTACCCATCACACACACACACACACACACTACCCCTACCCCTAAACCTACCCATCACACACACACACACACACACTACCCCTACCCCTAAACCTATCCATCACACACACACACACACACACACACACTACCCCTAAACCTACCCATCACACACACACACACACACACACTACCCCTACCCCTAAACCTACCCATCACACACACACACACACACACACACACTACCCCTAAACCTACCCATCACACACACACACACACACACTACCCCTAAACCTACCCATCACACACACACACACACACACACTACCACTACCCCTAAACCTACCCATCCCAGGACACATTCTGCATTTTTACATATTTAATACAACATTGTTTAGTATGTTTTTAAAGCTATTTTTATTATGAGGACACAGGAAATGTCTATAAGTTTACGTTGTAATACCCATGTCATTATACAAATTTGTGTCCTCATAAATCACATAAACATGCACACTCACACACACAGACTCACACTCTCACACACACACAATCCCTTATTAGAGAGCACTGGATTTTAAACACAAATTCAGTTTAAAATAAAACACACATCTAATTTAGTTTGACAATCTAAATCTTAAAAAAAAGAGTAAAGTTCTATTTTGTAAGACACATAATCTCTGTTTTTTTACAGAATTATGAGTGTTTCTTATTGTTAAGAAAAGGATATGTTTTAATAGAGGAATTATTGTTTGCTTTAAATGTTAGTTGTGTTCTAGTGATGGTGGGGATGAGATGAGTACACAGGTGACTGAGTGTGTGTGTGTGTGTGTTTGATGGCTTTCTTAATCATCTTGTCTGAGGTGGGCTGAGATGCTCTGTTACCAGGGAAACAGTAAATATTAATAAATATCAAGTGCTTCCTAGCTGTCATTCTCCAACAGGCCGGGATTGAGTGTGCAGGATGGAAAAGATGGAAAGAAAGCGCTGACGTACAGCCCTTGTTTGTTTTTAATAAGGGTTTCCTGTGCGTTCACTAACTCGCCTTAATCCTCAGCGTGTCCATGGAGACGAGCAGCTGAAGGACGCCTCCCCAACGTGACGAAATCAACAAACAAATTAAACAAAGGTTTCAGTCCAAAAGTTAATCTAAGTTTGTTTGTTGTCGGAGAAGAGTTTGGAATCCTTTAGCTCATTTATGGAAAACCAGAGATTTTTTCTAAGTCAGTGAGTCGTGAGATTGTGTGTTAATGTTGTGAGGGTAGTTTAGCTGCCCTGTGGGGTTCCTCACACACACGCTCACACACATACTCACACACTCATACACTCACACATGCACGCAGACACACACGCACGCAGGCACACACACACGCATGCACACATACACACACTCACATGCACGCATACACACACACTCACACAAGCGTACACACACTCGCACACACACACACTCACATGCACGCATGCACACACACACATGTACACACACTCACAAACGCACACACGCGCACACACACTCACACGCACACACACACACATGCACGCATGTGCACACACTCACATGCACGCACCCACTCACACACACATACGCACACACGCTTACTCACACACACACTCACTTATACGCACACACGCACATGCACACACACATATATAAATGAATCCTGAAAGACGCTGATGCTGAAACACTCTATTACACTATTTTGGAAAACCCAATTTACCCAGCTTACTTAATAAATATCTCTGATGCACTAAAGACTATGAAAATGTCATAATCTTTCGTCAAGATGCAATATCTCTCCACCTCTGCTGCGTGGGTGAGGACAAACATTAGCCAGTAATAATATCACAACCCATTTCTCACAATCCAATCTACATTAGAACACACTGAATATTGTTTCATGTTGACTCTGCTTTGTAAGCTCAAAGTGTTTAAGTTATGGCACGCGTGAGAGTAAATGTCTGCTGATGGGTTGTGATGGGTTGTCCTACAGCTGACTCTGGTGCCAGAACAGACCGTTCTTCCTCTCGTGGACGGATCCAACGGTCGGGAGAGCACAGCGGGCGTGAGCTTCCAGCATCCGGACATCATCGCCACCGCTGACGTGGTCCAGCGGCACCTGAGCGAGCCGTACTACTGGAGACTTCCCAAACAGTTCAAACGCTCCATGGTCAGTCTCTTCACATACACAACCAGCTCGTTTGGCCTTTACTGTTGAAAGACAAGTGAATAATCTCATCCTCGTTTCTTGTTTTAAACAATGACACACACACAAATACATTATATATGCATTTCAAGTAATCAGGTGATCGGTTGATATTTTGTCAATTAATCTGATCTTTTTTTTGCGTGTGTGGTAATAAAAATAGACCTAAGTGAACAACAGCCTTTAAAATGACTTAAAATACATATATAATTAAAGCTGCAAGCAGCGATGAAAGGGCCCTCGCACCCGGGAGCACCGCCCCCCAGTAGCCTCAGGAAAACAGCAAATAGTGGGCGACATGCATTTAAGTGGGTAAATATAGGAGAAATATGGCAAAGTCACTTCAATGTGACACACTTCTTGCTGCCAGCAGGTGGCGCTTTGACTATAACTGACTATTGGTGTGTAGATGTCTTCAGGTCAGGACTCTTATCAAATATGTGAAGTTTGGGGCAGATCGGATATTGTATGCCCGAGTTACAACAACTTCCTGTTTTATGGCGAAACATCGAAACTTTGTCAGACCGCCACGGACACGCCCTTCAGGAAAAACTCAAGATCTTCGCAATTTAACGTTGCAAAGGCCTTTAGATTAGACTGTGCAAATATGATGTTGATCTGATTAAATCTCTAGGAGGAGTTTGTTAAAGTACAACGTCTGGAAATGGCAAAATTTGCAACAATTTTGCTAAGAAAATGTAAAATATCTCACTTCCTGTTGGTTTTCAGATTTCGTACCAGCAGACTTTTTTGTAGGTATTGGTCTGTTACATGTGTGTATTGAATTTCATACCTGTACGTGAAACATAGCGGGAGGGGCACTTCGTTGAAATGTTGTAGGTGGCGCTATCGAGCCATTTTGCCATGCCTAATTCTGAAACCCATATCAGACATAAATTTTCACCACTTTTGACGTGTGTGCAAAGTTTCGTGAGTTTTCGAGCGTGCTTAGGCCATCAAAAATGCGATTCATTTGGGAGAAGAATAATAATAGGCTGAGCAATTTCAATAGGGTCCTCACACCATCGGTGCTCGGGCCCTAATAACAATAATAATGGGCTCAAATATAGTATCAAAAGCAATCCTTTGGTTTTATTGAACAACTTTCATCTGACAAGATCCCGGGCCCTATGCATAGGCAGTCCTGATGGGCCCCCATGCTCCAAAAGGAACAGATAGCTTATTCATGACACTGGAGTTGTCCCCCCAGTAAATGCCACTGAAGGTAGCCTAATATTAATGCCATATCTGACATAAATACAATGTTGACATGATATGTAGCTAACGATGAGCTACCAAGCCACCTATGGCACTGATTAGCCTATGATTGCTAATTTTAGATATTATATAGACTATTTATTTAGCCTTTACCTCAGATTACATGTATAACCCAAGTATCATCAGAAAGTGTATGTTCTGCACTTTCAATGGGTTGCCTCAGTTCATTTTTAGCACTAAAGATCGCGGAGATATTCAAGCAGTTTAGCACTATAGATTTCGTATTCTAGTTTGTGATCACCTTTCTTTGAAAATAAGCCAGTTACCAATTGTTTCCCCTCATTTTGTTTTCTTTCCTTCTCCTGTCTTTCCTTTCTTTTTTGGTGGCCTGATTTGGCTTTCTTTGAGAAAGACATTTCTACAGCAGAAGTTTGCGCTCCACCAGATGCTCAACTCACTAGCATAAACAAAATGGGTGCGGATGGGCTAAACCATTTGGCACATTAGCGAGGGGTGGGACCGTAAGGCCCTGGTAATCAGTACTGGTTTTACCCCCAGTCCGACGCCCCTGTATATGCAGTATATATATATAGCTAGATTTTAAGATTAAAAGGACACTTGAATTAAATGTTTGGGTCATGCTGTAAAGTGTAACAACTAATTATTGGCGCCTCTGCAGGCATTTGTTATAATACATAATTTACGTAAGTTGATTAAGTTTATATTATGTATATTACATTACGTATTTTAACAGTGTTGTTCAATAAAACCAAAGGATTGCTTTTGATACTATATTTGAACCCATTATTATTGTTATTATATATGTATTTTAAGTCATTTTAAAGGCTGTTGTTCACTTAGGTCTATTTTTATTACCACACACGCAAAAAAAGATCAGATTAATTGACAAAATAACAACCGATTACTTGATAGTTAACTCCACATCAGCTCCATAAATTAATCAACTATCCATTCAGAAACGTCCTGTCTCATTCTACATGTTGTCTCTTCTTCTTGAGTCTCTCCATCATTGTCCGACTCCGGTTTGATCATAAAAGGCTGAACAGTTTCTGTCATTTTCAGTGTGTGTCTGTGTGAGGTAATCGGAGCTGCTAACACGAGCTCTTGAAGCTCCGCCCTCTTCCTGAAAGGGGCGGGGAGCAGCAGCTCATTTGCATTTAAAGGGACACACACCCTCAAAAAGTGCCAATATTAACATGCTATAAAAAATTATCTGTGGGGTATTTTGAGCTAAAACTTCACATACACACTCAGAGACTTATTTTACATCTTGTAAAAAGGAGCATTATAGGACCACTTTAAAACATTTAAAAATGCACCTACATTGTTTCGCATTTTGTGACTTTCATATAATTTGTCATTGAAGATTTAAAAAAAATTGTGTTAAAACATTGTCTCGTCTCGTTCTTGTAAACCCAATATCGTGTATCGCCTCGTCTCGTGAGCTAAGTGTATCAAATTTGTGTTTTTGAAAAGTCTCAGCTGTTCTCTGTGAATGTATAGTAAAGTGTAATTTATTCCTGTGATCAAAGCTGAATTTATCATCATTACTCCAGTCTTCAGTGTCACATGATCCTTCAGAAACCATTCTCATATGAGGATTTGATGCTCAAGAATCATTTATGATTATTATCAATGTTGACAGTAGCATTCTTTGATGAATAGAAAGTTCAAAAGAACAGCGTTTATTTGTAACATTATAAATGTCTGTCACTTTTGATCAATTGAATGCATCCTTGGTGAAAAAAGTATTCATTATATAAGAACAAATCTGATGCTAAACTTTTGAACAATAGTGTACAGTCTGATTGATTCAGTCATATTGAATAATACTTGTTCTTTCAGATAACAGCCTATGGTGGGAAGCTGAAGTATGCCATCTATTACGAAGCTCGTGATGAGACGGGCCGCACCTCTTATGAGCCCCAGGTCATCATAAAGGGCGGCCCCAACAGGGACAAGGTCATGGTCCGGCACATGGCAGCGCTTCAGATTGGCCAGCTGACCCGCCACGAGATTGACATCACAGAGGTGAGCCAATCAGGTTGGAGAGTCAGCGCCGCAGTCACACCCACTTAGTTTGATGTGCAGGAGTCAGTCACATGATCTCATTGTTTTTCTGCGAGTGTAAACACAAACATTGATGCTTCGCAGCACGAGTGGAAACACAAGGATGGCAGGCCGATGTCTCGTGAGGATTTCATGGACGTGCTGTTTCATGTTGAATATATCCTGATAAAGGCCTCACACGGCAGCGTCATGAGACACAGCAGGTAACCCATCCCTCTTTTAACATTTTAAACGTCAGTCAGGTTACCAGGAAGAACAAGTTTTGCAATATCAATATAGTTCTGAAGAAACTGACGCTCGTATTTGTGTGAACGTGTTGGATGTGTGTGATGTGCAGGATCTCTGAGATCACTCTGGAGGTGGCTGAGGTGGGGACACCATCACAGGACAGTGAAATCGCCCATCAGATTGAGAAATGTGACTGTCCTCAGGGATACGCCGGCCTCTCCTGTGAGGTAATGACTTTAGCACACAATATTTGACGTGTAGGAGCTGTTACAGTTGCAAGAAAAAGTATGTGAACCGCTCACAAAATCTGTGAAAATGAGAAATAAGAGTGATCATACAAAATGCATGTTATTTTTTATTTACTGCTGTCCTGAATAAGATATTTTACACAAAAAATAGCTGAATTTATAAAAATGACTCTGTTCAAAAAGTGTATGAACCCTTGATTCTCAATCCTGTGTGTCGTTCCCTGATGATCCACGGCAGTGTGTGTGTGTGTGTCGTTCCCTGATGATCCACGGCTGTGTGTGTGTGAGTGTGTGTCGTTCCCTAATGATCCACGGCTGTGTGTGTGTGTGTGATGGTTGTTCTTGAGTCTCTTGTTAAACTTCCCAACGTTCTTCAGGAAAATCCTCAAATTCTTCAGTTTTCCAGCATCTTCTGCGTATTTGAACCCTTTCCAGCAGTGACTGTGTGATTCTGAGATCTGAGGACGATTGAGGGACTCAAACACAACTATTAAAAAAGGCTCAAACATTCACTGACGCTCCAGAAGGAAACACGACGCATTCAGAGCCGGGGGTGAACACTTTTTGAATTTGACGATCAAGGTAAATTTTACTTGATTTGTCTTCCAGGAAACATGTAAGTATCTTCTGTTGCTTCTGAAGGGCAGGACTACATGAAAAAAAAATACTTAAACAAAATAAGAAAAATGTGGACATCTTCATCCTGTGCAAAAGTTTTCACCCCCGGCTCTGAATGCGTCGTGTTTCCTTCTGGAGCGTCACGTTTTTTGATATCATCAAATATCATCATAAGTGGACACACAGAGAACATTATCTCATGAAAAAAAGACCCCTTTAAAAGTCCAAGTAATGCAATTTCCTCAAAGATTTATTGTGACGTTCTTGTCACAGTACTTAAGCAGCTTTTGAAAGGTGGCGATGTGCCCTTTCATAACAGGCCTGTAGAAAAACGACAGGCCGAGTGTCGAGCGCCGAACAGCTGGGTGTATCGCAGCACAGCGCTCATCATTACAGCAAGTGTTTCTGCCTCTCAGACTGATAACGTGTTAAAGCGTCTCCCGCCGCCAGTCTCCGCCCACAAACTGCTCGTGTGAGATCTTTAACAAGCTCAAGTGTGCGAGACAGACGATTACAGATCAGCGAGTGTCAGTTGTTCACATGCAGGCTGGACGAGGCCGCGCGGAGACAGATGGCCGTAACTCTCAAACGCTTCATACTGTGCTTCATAAAGTATTTTTAAACAGGCGTTTAGCAAGTTCACCCTGAACAGATGGTGTACTAAATTGACGCGATTAATTTTGAAGAGCGAGGGTGAGAGGGAGTGTTGCTATGGTTTCCATGGAGGACTATTTTTTCCCTGTATGAACGTGCTGGTCTACAGTGTAACACATTTCAGTGTGGATGTGCAGCACTAGTTGAATCACATGCGTGTCTATATATGGCAAGCCGTTTTGACTTTTATTCATTCACAGGATATGAATTCTTGATATCAACAATTAAATTTCAACTAGTAAAAATTCTAATTCTTGATATCTGTAATTGCATTTTCACTAGTTAAATGTCACCATAGGCTGCCATTCAAATTTAGCTGCAGCCGCAGCTGCCAGTGCGCCTCTTGACCCAGGGAAGTTATACAACAGTTATACACACCCCTCTAAACCTCTCTCCCATCCCGGTCACGGCACCAAATGTAACCGGTCTTACTCGACCCGGATTCAAACCGGGGTCTCTGGCGTGGGAAGTGGGCGCTAACAAGGACGCTAAAGATCGCAGCCGCCAGTGCGCCTCTTGACCCAGGGAAGTGAGGTTTACACGCACAGCTCTTACTGGCCTACAACAGTTATACACACCCCTCTAAACCTCTCTTCCATCCCGGTCACGGCACCAAATGTAACCGGTCTTACTCATCCCGGATTTGAACCAGGGTCTCCGGCATGGAAGGTGGGCAAGATAACAAGGATGCTAAAGAGCGCAGCCGCTAGCATCAGTCGCTGGAACGCCTCTTCACCCAGAGGAGTGAGGTTTACACACACAGCTCGATACGTTACACTCCCATCCGGGTCTTGGCACCAAATGTAACCGGTCCTACTCAACCCGCTCGGAGCGGAATTCGAACCAGGGTCTCCGGCATGGGAAGCGGGCGCTAACAAGGACACTAAAGATTGCAGCTACTAGTGCGCCTCTTGACCCAGGGGAGTGAGGTTTACACGCACAGTTCTATACGTTACACTCACCCCCCTAAACCTCACTCCCATCCAGGTCACGGCATCAAATGTAACCAGTCCTACTCAACCCGCTCCGAGCGGGATTCGAACCGGGGTCTCTGGCGTGGGAGGCGGGCGCGCTAACAAGGACGCTAAAGATCGCAGCTGCTAGTGCGCCTCTTGACCCAGAGGAGTGAGGTTTACACGCACAGCTCTTACTGGCCTACAACAGTTACACTCACCCCCCTAAACCTCACTCCCATCCAGGTCACGGCACCAAATGTAACCAGTCCTACTCAACCTGCTCCGAGCGGGATTCGGGGTCTCTGGCGTGGGAGGCGGGTGCTAAAAAGGACTCTAAAAATCGCAGCCGCTAGTGCGCCTCTTGATCCAGGGGAGTGCGGTTTACACGCACAGCTCTTACTGGCCTACAACAGTTACACTCACCTGCCTAAACCTTACTCCCATCTGGGTCACTTCACCAAATGTAACCAGTCTTACTCAACCCGGATTTGAACTGGGGTCTCCAGCGTGGAAGGTGGGCACGATAACAAGGACGCTAAAGACCGCAGCCGCTAGCGTCAGTCACTAGAGCGCCTCTTGACCCAGGGGAGTGAGGTTTACACGCACAGCTCTTACTGGCCTACGTTACACTCACCCCCTAAACTTACTCCCATCCGGGTCTTCGGCGTGGGAGACGGCTCTAACAAGGACGCTAAAGACTGCAGCCGCTAGCATCAGTCGCTAGAGCGCCTCTTGAGGCCAGGTTTACACGCACAGCTCATACTGGCCTACGTTACTCTTAGTTGCTCTTAGTTAGTTGCTGTTAAATCTTGTAGAGGTGTATGTGTGAATAACTGTGATGTTTTGTGCAGGAATGTGCGGCCGGGTTCTACAGGCTCTCTGTCCAGGCTGGTGGTGCCGCGTCCAGAGCCGGCTTTGGCAGCTGTGTTCGGTGCCAGTGCAATGGACACAGTGACTCGTGCGATCCTGAAACAGCCGTCTGCCAGGTACAGCCTTCATGGAAGTGTTTATCAGCGGAAGCCCTTCCTGATTGGAGTGCCTTGAGTCATGGAGAGTTGAATTATAGCAATGTTAGGCTGATGTGCATTCAAAACCTATACAGAACAATATCAATAAACCAGCACAGATGACAGTGATCCAGTGCCCAGCCAGTTTTCGGCCAGGGGATCTTTAAACGGCTCTCAGAACTCTCAACAACTGACAGAACCACCTTTTCTGCGGTGGACGAACTACACAAATCTGGTACTTGCGTAAAAGCACAGATATCCTATTAAAATATATAAGTACTAATTTTTGGGCTTACATTTTTGTTTTTCAAATTAGCAAACTTTTTATTTTATTACAAGCACGTATTATACATTGAGCTTTAATATACTCAAATATACATTTAAGTTGAAACAAGTGAAATATACCATATAGTATTTTAAAAATGGGGAAAATTTGTGTAAATATGTGGGAGCAAGTAGTATAAAAATACAATGTACAAACGTCACATGGGGCGAAATGCGTTTTAATAGGAACTCTATGCAAACGTACTAGTTTCATATCATTTGAAACTGATGCGTGGGCGTTAATTTGTAAGGCCCTATGAAATCCGTTTTAATTTTGTCCAAGTTCTGTTTTTTTTTTTCATTTAAATTTTTCTGGGTTCCATTTTTTTTTTTACTCCATTTTAATGGTTAAATTATATTTTAGTAATCAAAATGCGTCTAATTAATTGAAATCATGAAACCTATACAATTTAACAACAATTTATTAAAAGTCAAATTCTGTTTTTTGTTTTTAAGTTTTCTGAATTTAAATTTAAATGGTTTCATTACATTTTCAATTTTAATCATTTAAAATCATGTCTAATTAATTTAACACACAAAACAACCATTTATTAATTTAAAAAATAATAATTTCTATAATTTTTTTCAGATATTCTGTTGTGTAATCAAATGAAGGCATAAAACATTAATTTATCTTTTAATCAAATTAAACACTTTTTTTGTCAAACAAAGTGCTGCACAACAGAGCTTTACAGTTCAAATGAAAACACAAGAGAGATTATTCCTTAAAAATAGTTAAACCAAATTTGTAATATTCACAGACACTATATCGTGATTTAATTTAAGTGTACTGACTTGTTTTTTTATTTATTCATCAAAAAAATGACAAATTCTGTGAAATTCTTTTTTTTTAAGTAAATTCCGCTTTCATTTCATGGGGCCCTAGATTTGCGTTGTTTTAGCTCAAATCGCCGTACAGACGGTGAAACACAATGTCCACATTTAAGCATTTCAATGGGCTTAAACATCTCCTTGGTTCAGATTCTTTGGGTCAAGACGATTCGATTGCACCTCGTTTTCCGTTATTAAATTTGCCCGCCATTTCATCACAGCACTGTATTATTACTGACTGTATCTTAATAGGTCTTCAATGGCTCATTGTTGCAGTTGGTCTGACACTCCCATCCATGTTGGCATGTCTTATTGTCTTCTTTGTGCTTGGCCCCGATAATGGCTGCTCGCAGCTATATTTATTATTATTTTTAGTGTTAGTATTATTATTACATTGAGACGTAGCTAAATTCTGCTGTACAACAGTAATATATTTCTGTCACAATTTCTTCAAGTTAAACTGAACTTTTAATATTCACATATACTAGTCTATATCGTAATTAATTTAAGTGTACTGACTTTTTTATTTGTTCATAAAAAAATTCTGTGAAATTCCGTGTTAAAATTCCGTTTTTATGACTGGATTCTGCGATTCCGTACGCGTTTTCCGCATCGCAGAAATCATGGGGCCTTAGATTTAGCTCAAATCATCGTACAGACGGTGAAACACAATGTCCACATTTAAGGCGAGACACGGCAGGTGAAAACATCGTTTTTTCATGCAGTGGTCAATTTTGTGATTTACAGCCGAAAACCACATCTGGTTGGTCGATGTGAATTTCCAACTACGTGATTGGTTCTCACGCTTCCTTGTTTATTATTTAGAAAATGCCGACAACGCCGAAATCAGCTCCTAAACGTTCACAGAAAAGACGGCAGCAGCTGTCACTGGCAAAAAGAAAGTAAACAACAACAGATTAGACGATGAAACGAATTAGATTCAATTTGTTATAGATGGACACACAACAAACAGGGACAGTTCGTTTGCAGTTTGTGTGACTGTTGTTATGTGTGTTTGTTAAGGTAGTTCTCTTAAGGCTATTGCTATTAATAATTCATTCATTTATCAATTTCCATGTGTTTTAAATATTATACACTACTGATATTAATGAACTGAATATATATTTTGTTTTATACAATATAAAACTTTAAAGGCCGTTTCCTCAAAATGAGTTTTCCTCACACTCAGAGTCAGATTATCCACTTCAGTAGCACCTACAAGCTTTTCCAGTCTTATACTGAACTATATTGTGAAGGCTTTTACAGAGGGATTTGTTGATATATCAGAGTTATAGGTCCTTTTACTCCAAAAAACATGGCGAAAATGGATTTCTTTTAAGGCTATTGTCAGTATTCTCTAATTTACTAAAGCACAAAATAAGATATCCAGAATCCCCTCTGTAAAAGCCCTCTCATCTAATATGTCAACAAATAGAACCTGGTCCTTTCCAATTTCCAGATTTTGTTTTTGGAAATGTATGCAAATGAGCGTATATTTAAGTATATAAGGCCTCATTTGCATATTAAAACATTAATTTACACAAAACTTGTAATACATTTTTTTCTTATGTTTATGCCAGTAATAAACTGGAGAAGTTTCACAGTGATATCTTCTCATTTAAAAAAATTCCCTATTCACGGTGTCTCGCCTTAAGCATTTCAATGAACATTTTACAGGAGATTTAGTTCACAAATAACTAACAGTCCTGCCCTAAAAATAATTTCATTTGCAATGATCGATATTACAATTCATTAGTAATTGACCTTTTGTGCCATCAGATGGATCAGTTCGATTCACGAATGAATCGTTCAGTGTTATTTGTGAACCAATTCATCAATTGGACGTTGCTTTTGCGTCTTCAGTTCGAAATAACGAGGAACATGAAATGTAGTGGAGTAAAAATAATAATATTATGCTTTGGAATGTAGCAAAGTCAAATACTTGAAAAATGTACTTTGTTACTGTCCACCTCTGGCTGTGGGAATGTGGATCCAGCTGTTAGAGGGAAGGGTGTACAGGTAAAGTCCGTCTGTCCAGTGGACATGCAGTTCTCCGGCTGATCTCCAGTCAGCTTTAGTGAAGCTCCAGGCCCAGTCAACAGCCCTCTGTGTTCAATTGCATGCATGCTAATAGCAATATCATTTGCATTTGACGTGTTTTCGCAAATTGAAAATGGTAAACGAGAGTGTGTGTGTGGGGGGGGTAATTTGAGTAATTGAGGTACACAGGAAGTTAATGAAAGTTTCAGAGTGACACGGACCAGTAAAGCGCAGCTTCAGCCGTCTGATTACTCTCTGAACGCTGCCACTCCTCCGCCACACGCTCTGCTTCTTTCTCTCATTCGGGTTTTCTTCTCATTCTTGGAGTGTGACTTGGGCAACTTGAGAAATGCAGATTTCTGGGGCAATTTTTTGTTATTTGTGTCATATTTTGATGTTTTAATGTACATTCACCTAAAGGATTATTAGGAACACCATACTAATACTGTGTTTGACCCCCTTTCGCCTTCAGAACTGCCTTAATTCTACGTGGCATTGATTCAACAAGGTGCTGAAAGCATTCTTTAGAAATGTTGGCCCATATTGATAGGATAGCATCTTGCAGTTGATGGAGATTTGTGGGATGCACATCCAGGGCACGAAGCTCCCGTTCCACCACATCCCAAAGATGCTCTATTGGGTTGAGATCTGGTGACTGTGGGGGCCATTTTAGTACAGTGAACTCATTGTCATGTTCAAGAAACCAATTTGAAATGATTGGAGCTTTGTGACATGGTGCATTATCCTGCTGGAAGTAGCCATCAGAGGATGGGTACATGGTGGTCATAAAGGGATGGACATGGTCAGAAACAATGCTCAGGTAGGCCGTGGCATTTAAACGATGCCCAATTGGCACTAAGGGGCCTAAAGTGTGCCAAGAAAACATCCCCCACACCATTACACCACCACCACCAGCCTGCACAGTGGTAACAAGGCATGATGGATCCATGTTCTCATTCTGTTTACGCCAAATTCTGACTCTACCATCTGAATGTCTCAACAGAAATCGAGACTCATCAGACCAGGCAACATTTTTCCAGTCTTCAACTGTCCAATTTTGGTGAGCTCGTGCAAATTGTAGCCTCTTTTTCCTATTTGTAGTGGAGATGAGTGGTACCCGGTGGGGTCTTCTGCTGTTGTAGCCCATCCGCCTCAAGGTTGTGCGTGTTGTGGCTTCACAAATGCTTTGCTGCATACCTCGGTTGTAACGAGTGGTTATTTCAGTCAAAGTTGCTCTTCTATCAGCTTGAATCAGTCGGCCCATTCTCCTCTGACCTCTAGCATCAACAAGGCATTTTCGCCCACAGGACTGCCGCATACTGGATGTTTTTCCCTTTTCACACCATTCTTTGTAAACTCTAGAAATGGTTGTGCGTGAAAATCCCAGTAACTGAGCAGATTGTGAAATACTCAGACCGGCCCGTCTGGCACCAACAACCATGCCACGCTCAAAATTGCTTAAATCACCTTTCTTTCCCATTCTGACATTCAGTTTGGAGTTCAGGAGATTGTCTTGACCAGGACCACACCCCTAAATGCATTGAAGCAACTGCCATGTGATTGGTTGATTAGATAATTGCATTAATGAGAAATTGAACAGGTGTTCCTAATAATCCTTTAGGTGAGTGTATGTTTGTGTGTGAATGTTTTCATGTGCTTATTGACAGGCTGTATTTGTATTCATGCGTTCTGTCATAAAATAAAACTGTGGTCTGGATGCAACATTACGCATCTTTTACCAGTTTTACCAGTGTGATTATGTGCTATAACTACGGCTGTTAATTTGAATTGAATTGAATTAATTGCATATATCAATATGTGCTAAGAAATGAAGCTGAGTGTCAAGAAACAGATTCTGTTTTTATAACAGGCATTCCCTATCAATTTTAGTATGTGTTTATTGTGATTTTTTATAATTAATAACAAATAAAAATTGACAGCCTTAGTTATAACAGTATTATTACATGTCATAAAGCATCAGTAGTGTTTTGTTCTTTCTAGAACTGTCAGCATAACACAGTGGGAGATCAGTGTGAGGGATGTGCTGACGGGTTTTATGGCCGAGTGAGAGGCTCTCCTGACGACTGCAAACCCTGTGCGTGTCCACTGCTCAACCCTGAGAACAAGTATGAGACACACACACGCATGCACGCACTCACACACACACACATGCACACACAAACTCACGCACACATGCGCGCACTCACACACACGCGCACTCACACTCACTCAAACACTCACACACACTCACTCACACACACACACTTACACTCGCACACACACATGCACACACTCACACTCTCACACACACTCACACACGCACTCACTCACACACTCTCACACACGCACACACTCACACGCACACTCACACACTCACTCCCACACACACACTCACACTCCCACACACACACTCACTCCCTCACACACACACTCACTCCCTCACACGTACACACACTCACACACACACACACACACACTTTCTCTCACACACACACACACTCTTTCTTACACACACACTCTCTCACTCAAGCACACTCTTTCTTACACACACACACACTCTTTCTCACTCACTCACACACACTCTCTCACTCAAACACACTCTTTCTCACACACACACACTCTTTCTCACTCACACACACTCTCTCACTCAAACACACTCTTTCTCTCTCACACACACACACTCTCTCACTCAAACACACTTTCTCACTCACAAACACTCTCCCACTCAAACACACTCTCTCACTCAAACACACTTTCTCACACACACACTCTCTCACTCACACACACTCTTTCTCACACACACACTCTCTCACTCAAACACACTCTCTCACTCACACACACTCTCTCACTCAAACACACTCTCTCACTCACACACACTCTCTCACTCACACACACTCTCTCACTCACACACACTCTCTCACACACACACTCTCACTCAAACACACTCTCTCACTCACACACACTCTCTCACTCAAACACACTCTCTCACTCACACACACTCTCTCACTCCAACACACTCTCTCACTCAAACACACTCTTTCTCACTCACACACACTCTCTCACTCAAACACACTCTTTCTCACACACACACACTCTCTCACTCAAACACACTCTGTCACACGCACACACACACTCTATCACTCACACACACTCAGACCTACCCCTAAACGTACCCATCACAAACACACACACACACACACACACAGTACCCCTACCCCTAAACCTACCCATCACACACACACACACACTACCCCTACCCCTAAACCTACCCATCACACACACACACACACACTACCCCTACCCCTAAACCTACCCATCACACACACACACACACACACACACACACTACCCCTACCCCTAAACATACCCATCACACACACACACACACACACACACACTACCCCTACCCCTAAACCTACCCATCACACACACACACACACTACCCCTACCCCTAAACCTACCCATCACACACACACACACACACTACACCTACCCCTAAACCTACCCATCACACACACACACACACACTACCCCTACCCCTAAACCTACCCATCACACACACACACACACACACACTACCCCTAAACCTACCCATCAAACACACACACACACACACACACTACCCCTACCCCTAAACCCACCCATCACACACACACACACACACACACACTCACACACACACTACCCCTACCCCTAAACCTACCCATCACACACACACACACACACACACTACCCCTACCCCTAAACCTACCCATCACACACACACACACACACTACCCCTAAACCTACCCATCACACACACACACACACACACACTACCCCTACCCCTAATCCTACCCATCACACACACACACACACACACACACACACTACCCCTAAACCTACCCATCACACACACACACACACTACCCCTACCCCTAAACCTACCCATCACACACACACACACACACACTACCCCTACCCCTAAACCTACCCATCACACACACACACACACACACACTACCCCAAAACCTACCCATCACACACACACACACACACACACACACACACTACCCCTACCCCTAAACCTACCCATCACACACACACACGCACACACACACACACACACACTACCCCTAAACCTACCCATCACACACACACACACACACACTACCCCTACCCCTAAACCTACCCATCACACACACACACACACACTACCCCTAAACCTACCCATCACACACACACACACTACCCCTACCCCTAAACCTACCCATCACACACACACACACGCACACACACACACACACTACCCCTACCCCTAAACCTACCCATCACACACACACACACACACACACACACTACCCCTACCCCTAAACCTACCCATCACAGGAAACTGCACATTTTTACTTTCTCAAAAATAAAACTCATTCTGTATGATTTTTAAGCCTTTTGAAAAATGGGGACATGGGTAATGTCCTCATAAGTCACCCTCTCCTTGTAATACCTGTGTCATACCCATGTCATTATACAAATTTGTGTCCGGATATGTCACAAAAACACGCGCACACACACACACACACACACACACACTTGAGCTGTGATACGTCTGCATGTCTCTCTCAGCTTCAGTCCCAGCTGTCAGACGGAGGGTTATAATGACTACCGCTGCACGGCCTGTCCCGAAGGCTACGAGGGGAAACACTGTGAAAGGTGAAGAAATATTTCTAAATGATGTGGAACAAGTCGTTACTTACATGACTGAATCTGTCAATAGCGTGTTGAAAACAAGCACGCCTGTTTAATAAAGTATAAGCAGTAATTTACAGGGTTTTTAAACACGTTTAATAGCATGCACGTCTCCACAGGTGCGCCCCTGGATTCCACGGTGACCCGAGCGTGTTTGGCGGCCGCTGTGAGGAGTGTAAGTGCCATGCTTACGGTGCTTTTCCCACAGCGTGTGACTGGCGCTCCGGGCAGTGCCAGTGCCGTCCTGGTGCCAGCGGACTGAAGTGTGACCAGTGCATGGACAGGCATGTGTGTGGCCCTGAGGGCATCGTGTGTACGTATGACACACTCACCGTTTGTATTTCATGAGCAGTTTCCAGCCTGACCTTCTTTTGCTACCGTACCTTATTATATACCGAATATTATTGGCTAAGTTAAGTTGATCTGGTTTATTCCCTCCATGTCTTTGTTTCTTCTGCCATAAACAGCCACTAATTACAGAGGAGAGATGCAGTCAAAACAAACAACACTTTAATTAGACATGCTCAGATTTCCCTCACAGAATGACTGTTTACTTTTGCTATAATTGTTGGCGGAGCTGCGAGAGATCAGATTGTGTTGCTGTGATGCCGTAGCACCTGCTCCTCACCACTGTGTTTAAAATTATGTCTTTCAGCGATCATGTTTTTATGATAATTGTGTTGGTTGACTGGACAGATTGGGTAATTATGCATGTGTTTTTCTGTGTGTGTGTTTTGCGTGACTTGTTTTACATAATTCAACATCAAACATATATCAGGATTTTTTTCTGTTTATATATATTTCAGTGATTTCAATCCTGAGAAGTATGACCCACAATTTATTATTATTATTATTATTATTTTTATTTTTATTAAATACTTTTAGTTTAGTTATTTTACAATACCTCAATATTGTTGCAATAGTAATATATTTGTATTGATCTATTTGTTTAATTTAAATTAGAAAATAAAAAAGGGAATAATAATAGTAATAATAATAATAATAATTATTATTATTATTATTATTATTATTGTTATTATTACAGTAAAATACTAAATTTATTTCATTATTTATTTTACAGTACAATAGTATTGTTGCAATAATAATAATAATAAAAATATGCATTTCTCCTTATCTATATAATATAATTTAATATAATATAATAATTATAAATTATATTATTATTATTATTATTATTATTAAATACTACATTTATTTAATTATTTATTTTACAGTACAATATTATTGTTGCAATAATAATACAAAAAAATATTTATTTCTTAATCTATATAATAAATATAATATAATATAATTATTATGAATTATTTATTATTATTATTTAATACTAAATTTATTTAATTATTTATTTTACAGTACAATAGTATTGTTGCAATAATAAAAATATTTATTTCTTAATCAATATAATATAATATAAATTAAATAAAAAGCAATATAAAATTATTATTATTATATATTATTATTATTATGCTAAATATATTTAATTATTTATTTTACAGTACAATAATAATAATAATACAAATATTTATTTCTTAATATAATATAATAAATATAATATAAATAAAATAAAAAACAATATAATATAATTATTATGTTGATCTCTGTGTCACATGAATTACACTGTATCAGGTTATTCTTAATTATTCTTAATTTAGCGCTTAAAGGAAACACATTTGGTCAGGTAACTTAAAAACATGGGTCATGTGCCCTGGCAAGTTGAAAAAACCCTGAAGAACAAGTGAGATAATGTTTTTAACAGAGGCTTCATCCTACTGTAAGGATTCATAATTCAGATTTTGCTCTCATGAACCCTTCAGTGCAGGTTTTTTCTTTACTCACGCAGTGCTTTGCATGAAAAGACTTCCTTGCAAGAAATCTTAATAGCTCCATTTTTTCAGGAGGTTAAATTGAGCGACGCTTTCTGGCCGTGGCGAAAGCCACGCGTCTGTTGGAGTCTTTTTTCCTCCCACTATCGCTCGTGGCATGTCAGACACTCATAATAGGCGGCCAGGAGCTGTTTCACACTCTATGTTAAATTTCACGCTTGAGAAGTTCTTCTCCCTGGTGTTTCCACTGTGTTCACGTTTAATCTAGAGAGAGAGAAATAAAGAGAGGAGCTCAGGGACACGGCTACCTCCGAGCAGGTGAATGGAGATGATGGAGGGATATTAGATGAGTGCAAGTGATGTTGTGATAGCAGAGGATGGAAGACAAAAGAGGCCAATAACATTCGTTAACAGCATTCTTGCCCCAGGACCTGTCCATCCTTGGACGTTAACATGGTTGTCCTTTCAGACAGCATGCACCCACACACACACACACATATTCGCAGACAGTGGTGGATACTAATGGCTTGCTTAAATATTACTCCAGTACAAGTATTTGTAATCCTTTTTAATTTGCACTTACAAAATATACTACTAGTGTAGCTCAAGTGTCTAATTTTGTTATGACTAATGTCACAAAATGGCACTGCAAATATAATGACAGGTTTTTTTTAACACTGTCAATCAATCAGATAGTCATTTGTTGAGTGAGTGTTGCTGTTTTGGGCTGGTCGTGATGCTCAAACTAACAGATCCCTTCAGTAGAAAGCAGTGTTATTTTAGTATCATAGAGATACTGCTTGTAACATTTTTTTGTTTTCTCTATTTCCGTTAGTTAATTAACCCTACACCTGTTTCAGTTCCTGTTAAATTATCCTGTCTATTCGTACCCTGAGCTCATTGTTCTGTGTCGTTTCTGGTTAAGTGGTTGTTGCTCCTGTGTATTTGCTATTTTTAGATATAAACTACTCCTTGTTGGAGTTAAATATGGAGATAAAATATGGACTCACTGGCATGGTGCCTCCTCCTCCTCCTAGAACTCCGGAATTTGCTGGAGTATTTGGTCCCCCTCACAGGCTGTGAACCTGAGGCACCCACCGAGCTCGTTCCAGAACCAGAGCCGGCTACCATCAAAACCCCGGAGCCTACGTGTGCGGCTCCGTCCATCTCAGAGCCAGGGGCGCACCTGTGCCTGATAGATCTGTGGATCCAGTTCCTACCCAAGTCCCCACTCTCAAATCTTCCAAAGTTCCCGCCCGACTTCCTGATCTCATCTGCTCCGCTGGATCCATCAGATCCGGTGGTGCCGTCCAGTTCCTCTCACTCTGCCCCCGCTGCTAGCTCTGTGCTGCTCTTCAGCTCCACCTCAGGCTTTCCCTCCACCACCGGCTGCACCTCGGGCCTCCAGGCCCATGTCTCCACCCCAGCCTGTCAGCCCGCCGGCTTCACCCAGACTCTGCGTTCCC
Source organism: Rhinogobio ventralis (assembly GCA_039654625.1). Classification (NCBI taxonomy): domain Eukaryota; kingdom Metazoa; phylum Chordata; class Actinopteri; order Cypriniformes; family Gobionidae; genus Rhinogobio; species Rhinogobio ventralis. The sequence goes on along the minus strand of CM077210.1, from coordinate 1,147,205 downwards.
CCATCTCCACCGTGGCCCGGCTGCCCTGGGACTCCTCCGGGCTTCCTCATCCCTCCCGATCAACCTCTGTCGGTCATCACTCAGCTTCTGCCACAGACTTCCGGGTCTCCGGCTGCACCTGAACCCTCAGCTCCCTTCGGCTTCACCAGGCTCCTCTCTTCTTCCCTCCTCGCTCACTCCATTGTTGCCCCGTTCCTGCCTCTATCCCGCAAACCAGCAGCTCTGCCCTGGGCTTTCGGGTCGTGGATGTCGCCCTGGTCCGTCACCCTCTCTGCTCCACCGGTTCTTCTAGGCACCCTGGTTCCGCCTCCATTGATCGGCCCTCGGGTTCAGACCAGCCTTCAGCCAAAGCTCCACCCTGGCTCCACCCACTGTAGTATCTGTCTCTACTGACCCCTCCTCTTCCCTGCCCATCACCAGCTCTACGCCCTCATTTTAATTTAAGTTTTTTTGTCATTTTTGTTAGTTATTGTTTTTTAAAATACTGAATATCAGTTTTAGTTTTGTTTATTTTAGTAAATCAAGTTAAACTAAATTAAAATGAGAAATGTTGCTTTGGCAACTAGTTGAAATATAATAATTTGCACAAAAGAATGATTTTTTTCATGAGTCAGATGTCATTATTATTAATTTTGCAGCATGTTTGTAGGTAGTGTAGTAAAGGTAAACGTTTCTCAAGATGAAAATACTCTGATTAGGTACATACAGTACCTGAATGAAGCACTTACAGTAGGTGAGTTAAAATACTTTGTTACTGTCCACTAATGTTCCCAGCACAAATTGACCTTTGAACCCTGGCCCTTGAGCATGCATATGCGTATCTGAGGGGCTTTTTTTGTGTGACTTTGTAAGATGGCCTCTGATGGACAGTGCATGCAGTGTGAACCTTTTGTAGTGTGAACGCTACCTGTGGGTGTCTGTGTGCATGTGATACTGTTGGACTCTGATCTGTGTTGTCATGTGTTGATCTGTGTGTTTCAGCATGTGACGATGACTGCGCGGGGCTCTTGATTCGTGACATGGAACGTCTGCTGCGTTTGATTGGCAGTGTCAATCTCACTCTGCCCCTCCCCTTGCCATATAAAGTGCTTTATCGATTCGAGAACATGACGGAGGAGCTGAAGGTGAGCATGATGGGCTGCATAGGGTCTCAAAAAGCCAAACCATTTTTCATTTGAAAAAACCTCTAACCACATCAAATAGACTGATCTAGTTCTAATTAGCATCTTCATGGATGTCACTCCTGTGTCATCCTGGTTTCCATGGTGACATGAATCCACCTGTCAGTCATATGTTCATGATAATCATATCTCATCATCCTGTCTTTGGCAGCACATGCTTTCCCCACAGAGAGCGCCAGAGAGACTGCTGCAGCTGGCCGACAGTAACCTGGGCAGTCTGGTCACCGAAATGGACGAACTGCTCAGCCGGGTGAGTCACAAACACACGTTAAACTCCAGCGCCTGTAGGCTTTGGTGATTTATTCAGTACTTTCAGTAAGGAGTGTGGAGGTCTGCAACAAAGACACAGGGTCAAAAGCACTTGTTCACTAACCATTCACAAATATATGTGTGCAAAAGTTCACACTTACATTTCTTTTCTAAATTCAGTATAAAATTTAGTAATAACTGAAAGCACCATGCATGCAAACATCTCCTGCTAGTTGAGTCTAACTAGCTAGGGCGTGGGGCGTGCTACTGTATCAGACTGAGAGATTGGGGTGTGGCTACTGTAGCAGACTGAGAGTTTGGGGCATGGCTACTGTAGCAGACTGAGAGTTTGGGGTGTGGCTAATGTAGCAGACTGAGAATTTGGGGTGTGGCTACTGTAGCAAACTGAGAGTTTGTGGTGTGGCTACTGTAGCAGACTGAGAGTTTGGGGCGTGGCTACTGTAGCAGACTGAGAGTTTGGGGTGTGGCTACTGTAGCAGACTGAGAGTTTGAGGTGTGGCTACTGTAGCAGACAGAGTTTGGGATGTGGCTACTGTAGCAGACTGAGAGTTTGAGGTGTGGCTACTGTATCAGACTGAGAGTTTGAGGTGTGGCTACTGTATCAGACTGAGAGTTTGAGGTGTGGCTACTGTAGCAGACAGAGTTTGGGGTGTGGCTACTGTAGCAGACAGAGTTTGGGGTGTGGCTACTGTAGCAGACTGAGAGTTTGGGGTGTGGCTACTGTAGCAGACAGAGTTTAGGGCGTGGCTACTGTAGCAGACAAATTTTGGGGCGTGGCTACTGTAGCAGACAGAGTTTGAGGTGTGGCTACTGTAGCAGACAAATTTTGGGGCGTGGCTACTGTAGCAGACTGAGAGTTTGGGGTGTGGCTACTGTAGCAGACAGAGTTTGAGGTGTGGCTACTGTATCAGACTGAGAGATTGGGGTGTGGCTACTGTATCAGACTGAGAGTTTGAGGATTGGCTAATGTATCAGACTGCGAGTTTGGGGGCGTGGCTACTGTAGCAGACTGAGAGTTTGGGGCGTGACTACTGTATCAGACTGAGAGATTGGGGTGTGGCTACTGTATCAGACTGAGAGTTTCAGGTGTGGCTACTGTATCAGACTGAGAGTTTGGGGCGTGACTACTGTATCAGACTGAGAGATTGGGGTGTGGCTACTGTATCAAACTGAGAGTTTGAGGCGTGGCTACTGTATCAGACTGAGAGTTTGGGGCGTGGCTACTGTAGCAGACTGAGAGTTTGGAGCGTGACTACTGTATCAGACTGAGAGTTTGAGGTGTGGCTACTGTATCAGACTGAGAGTTTGGGGCGTGACTACTGTATCAGACTGAGAGATTGGGGTGTGGCTACTGTATCAGACTGAGAGATTGGGGTGTGGCTACTCTAGCAGACTGAGAGTTTGGGATGTGGCTACTGTAGCAGACTGAGAGATTGGGGTGTGGCTACTGTATCAGACTGAGAGATTGAGGTGTGGCTACTGTAGCAGACTGAGAGTTTGAGGTGTGGCTACTGTAGCAGACTGAGAGATTGGGGTGTGGCTACTGTAGCAGACTGAGAGATTGGGGTGTGGCTACTGTAGCAGACAGAGATTGGGGTGTGGCTACTGTATCAGACTGAGAGATTGGGGTGTGGCTACTGTAGCAGACTGAGAGTTTGAGGTGTGGCTACTGTAGCAGACAGAGATTTGGGTGTGGCTACTGTATCAGACTGAGAGATTGGGGTGTGGCTACTGTATCAGACTGAGAGTTTGAGGTGTGGCTACTGTAGCAGACTGAGAGATTGGAGTGTGGCTACTGTAGCAGACTGAGAGTTTGGGATGTGGCTACTGTATCAGACTGAGAGATTGGGGTGTGGCTACTGTATCAGACTGAGAGATTGGGGTGTGGCTACTGTAGCAGACTGAGAGATTGGGGTGTGGCTAGTGTAGCAGACTGAGAGATTGGGGTGTGGCTACTGTAGCAGACTGAGAGATTGGGGTGTGGCTACTGTATCAGACTGAGAGTTTGAAATGTGGCTACTGTATCAGACTGAGAGATTGGGGTGTGGCTACTGTATCAGACTGAGAGATTGGGGTGTGGCTACTGTAGCAGACTGAGAGTTTGAGGTGTGGCTACTGTAGCAGACTGAGAGATTGGGGTGTGGCTACTGTAGCAGACTGAGAGTTTGGGATGTGGCTACTGTATCAGACTGAGAGATTGGGGTGTGGCTACTGTATCAGACTGAGAGTTTGAGGTGTGGCTACTGTATCAGACTGAGAGATTGGGGTGTGGCTACTGTATCAGACTGAGAGATTGGGGTGTGGCTACTGTAGCAGACTGAGAGATTGGGGTGTGGCTACTGTATCAGACTGAGAGATTGGGGTGTGGCTACTGTATCAGACTGAGAGTTTGAGGTGTGGCTACTGTATCAGACTGAGAGATTGGGGTGTGGCTACTGTAGCAGACTGAGAGTTTGAGGTGTGGCTACTGTATCAGACTGAGAGATTGGGGTGTGGCTACTGTATCAGACTGAGAGTTTGAGGTGTGGCTACTGTAGCAGACTGAGAGATTGGGTTTTAAGAACCCTCTGGATCTTTGTGTTTTATTACCTTGGCATTAAATGACAGTAAACTATTTACTGCTGCTGTGAGAGTTTCTTTTACACTCATCTCTGTAGGTATGACTTTTTTCTAAATATAAAAATAATTTTTTGGTTTTATATTTATACATTTTATTTTCACATATTTCTTTGTCCATTCCATTCGCCACATTCTTTTATAATGCTAGAGCAAAACTAACAGGCATGTTTTTCTGCTGCTGTGCACCATTGGTTCCTGTGTAAATCTGCTCTGATTTGTTAAATTGTACTTTACACACCGCCTGAATCACTCCTGTAAGACTCTGACCTTGTTGTTTTGTTTCTAAACATGAGAGAAAGCCAGAACATTAACTTGTTGAAGTCTGAAGTGTTGCATCAGTTCTGCTCATTTGTGCTGAAGCGAACCTTTCAGCATCTTCTGAACAGTAGTCCTTGATAAAGTCGATATTTGTCAGTTCTAAAGCAGCCTTTTCTAATAACAGAAGTTCAAGAGCCAGTTAGACCTCTGCGCTCTTCTTCTATCCTTTTGGGTTTGTGAACCCTTGACCTTCCAAATACTCCTGCCAAGCTGGAAATATTCTAGTTTAGCAGTATTTCTTCCAGTTTTTCTTCACGTTGGCTCCAGAGATGTCAGATCTAATGCTTCTTGTTGTTTTTTTCCTCTGTGTGGTGTTACTGAGGTTGTTGGTGTGTTTGTTTCTTCTTCACACAGCTGCGGTTGATCATGTGAGGCTGATCTGAGGCCAAGTAAAATCTCATTGAGTTTTCAGAGGGTTTTTTCTCTATCCATACAGGCGACTAAAGTGTCTGCTGATGGGGAGCAGACGGCAGCTGATGCTGAGAGGAGCCGCAAAGGAGCCGAGGACCTGGAGCTTTACGTTAGGGACACACTCCTGGCTGCCGAAGGTAACCACAAATGAGAAGGTTTTAATGTTGCTTGGGTGTCATTTGAGTGTGCATGTGTGTGTGAGTGTGTGAGTGCCCAGACAGCAACATCGTTTCGGCCCAGATCCAGGCCACATCTGGTACATGTGGATTCCATGATGGGCCAATACTATGTTGCTGTGTGTGTGTGATGGTAGGTTTAGGGGTAGGGTGTGTGTGTGTGTGTGTGTGTGAGAGAGAGATGGGTAGTTTTAGGGGTAGGCTTAGTGTTGTGTGTGTGTGATGGGTAGGTTTAGGGGTAGGGGTAGTGTGTGTGTGTGTGTGTGTGTGATGGGTAGGTTTAGGGGTAGGGTGGGTGTGTGTGTGTGATGGGTAGGTTTAGGGGTAGGGGTAGTGTGTCTGTGTGTGTGTGATGGGTAGGTTTAGGGGTAGGGTGTGTGTGATGGGTAGGTTTAGGGGTAGGGTGCGTGTGTGTTTGATGGGTAGGTTTAAAGGTAGGGTGGGTGTGTGTGTGTGTGTGTGTGTGTGTGATGGGTAGGTTTAAGGGTAGGGTTAGTGTGTGTGTGTGTGTGTGATGGGTAGGTTTAGGGGTAGGGTGTGTGTGTGTGTGTGTGAGAGAGATGGGTAGTTTTAGGGGTAGGCTTAGTGTTGTGTGTGTGTGTGTGTGTGTGATGGGTAGGTTTAGGGGTAGGGTGGCTGTGTGTGTGTGATGGGTAGGTTTAGGGGTAGGGTGGCTGTGTGTGTGTGATGGGTAGGTTTAGGGGTAGGGGTAGTGTGTGTGTGTGTGTGTGTGTGTGTGTGTGTGTGTGTGTGTGTGTGTGTGTGTGTGTGTGTGTGTGTGTGTGTGTGATGGGTAGGTTTAGGGGTAGGGTGGGTGTGTGTGTGTGTGTGATGGGTAGGTTTAGGGGTAGGGGTAGTGTGTGTGTGTGTGTGATGGGTAGGTTTAGGGGTAGGGTGTGTGTGTGTGTGTGTGATGGGTAGGTTTAGGGGTAGGGTGCGTATATGATGGGTAGATTTAGAGGTAGGGTGGGTGTGTGTGTGTGTGATGGGTAGGTTTAAGGGTAGGGTTAGTGTGTGTGTGTGTGTGTGTGTGTGTGTGTGTGTGTGTGTGTGTGTGTGTGTGTGTGATGGGTAGGTTTAGGGGTAGGGGTAGTGTGTGTGTGTGTATGTGTGTGTGTGTGTGATGGGTAGGTTTAGGGGTAGGGTGTGTGTGTGTGATGGGTAGGTTTAGGGGTAGGGGTAGTGTGTGTGTGTGTGTGTGATGGGTAGGTTTAGGGGTAGGGTGTGTGTGTGTGTGTGTGATGGGTAGGTTTAGGGGTAGGGTGTGTGTGTGTGTGTGTGAGAGAGATGGGTAGTTTTAGGGGTAGGCTTAGTGTTGTGTGTGTGTGTGTGTGTGTGATGGGTAGGTTTAGGGGTAGGGTGGCTGTGTGTGTGTGATGGGTAGGTTTAGGGGTAGGGTGGCTGTGTGTGTGTGATGGGTAGGTTTAGGGGTAGGGGTAGTGTGTGTGTGTGTGTGTGTGTGTGTGTGTGTGTGTGTGTGTGTGTGTGTGTGTGTGTGTGTGTGTGTGATGGGTAGGTTTAGGGGTAGGGTGGGTGTGTGTGTGTGTGTGATGGGTAGGTTTAGGGGTAGGGGTAGTGTGTGTGTGTGTGTGATGGGTAGGTTTAGGGGTAGGGTGTGTGTGTGTGTGTGATGGGTAGGTTTAGGGGTAGGGTGCGTATATGATGGGTAGATTTAGAGGTAGGGTGGGTGTGTGTGTGTGTGATGGGTAGGTTTAAGGGTAGGGTTAGTGTGTGTGTGTGTGTGTGTGTGTGTGTGTGTGTGTGTGTGTGTGTGTGTGTGTGTGTGTGTGTGATGGGTAGGTTTAGGGGTAGGGGTAGTGTGTGTGTGTGTATGTGTGTGTGTGTGTGATGGGTAGGTTTAGGGGTAGGGTGTGTGTGTGTGATGGGTAGGTTTAGGGGTAGGGGTAGTGTGTGTGTGTGTGTGTGATGGGTAGGTTTAGGGGTAGGGTGTGTGTGTGTGTGTGTGATGGGTAGGTTTAGGGGTAGGGTGCGTGTATGATGGGTAGGTTTAGAGGTAGGGTGGGTGTGTGTGTGTGTGTGATGGGTAGGTTTAGGGGTAGGGTGTGTGTGTGTGTGTGTGTTTGATGGGTAGGTTTAGGGGTAGTGTGTGTGTGTGTGTGTGTGTGATGGGTAGGTTTAGGGGTAGGGTTAGTGTGTGTGTGTGTGTGTGTTTGATGGGTAGGTTTAGGGGTTGTGTGTGTGATGGTTAGGTTGAGGGGTAGGGTTTGTGTGTGTGTGTGAGATCGGTAGGTTGAGGGGTAGGGTGTGTGTGTGTGTGTGTGAGAGATGGGTAGGTTTAGGGGTAGGGTGTGTGTGTGTGAGATGGGTAGGTTTAGGGGTAGTGTGTGTGTGTGTGTGAGATGGGTAGGTTTAGGGGTAGTGTGTGTGTGTGTCTGTGTGTGTCTGTGTGTGTGTGAGATGGGTATAATGGGTAGGTTTAGGGGTAGGGTGTGTGAGATGGGTAGGTTAAGGGGTAGTGTGTGTGTGTGTCTGTGTATGTGTGAGATGGGTGTGATGGGTAGGTGTAGGGGTAGGGTGTGTGTGTGTGTGTGTGTGTGTGTGTGTGAGATGGGTGTGATGGGTAGGTGTAGGGGTAGGGTGTGTGTGTGTGTGATGGGTAGGGTGTGTGTGTGTGTGGCATGTCCCTGATACTCTGTGGTTGCGTGTGTTTGTATAATTTTACATGAGAATGTTTAAATTAAATGAGAAGTCGGTTTAGTTAATGAAGTTTCAGCTAACACTATGTGATGCCTTAATTAAAAGAGACAAAATTAATTACCAAAAAAAAAGCCAGTGTGTGTGTGTGTGTGTGTGTAGTAGTAGTGGGATCCTTCAAGTCAAGTCACATTTATTTAGCACTTTATACAACACACTTACTCTGTATTTGTGTCTTCTACTAATATCTAAACATTCTTAAATCAAGTTAAATTTACCTGAGATATACAGAATATATTCCACACACACACACACACACATATATATATATATATATATATCTCCTAGTCTTGTTTACTTAAAAATTGATCACAATTAAGTACATTTATGTTTAAAACAAGAACAAAAATCTGTGAATGGTGTCAGAGATTATTAAATGTTTTTTTCTCACCCCATTGGCAGATTTTGTTTCTAGTTTTAACCACAAACTTACTTCATTTTGATGATTTTCTTCAGAAGCCAAAACTTAATATTTGAAGTCATTTTGCTTCTCCAGTAAATGTATCTTATGATTTAAGAATTTTTGCACTGATCATCAATTATGAAAGTTCAGATCCTTTAGCCAGCTCATGGTCAGATTCAGGGACTCGTGATGTCATTCCAAAATGATTCTTGATTCCTGGTACTTTGTAAGCATATGCTAGACAGGGGTCTTTGACTTCTCACTGTTTTTCAGTGTCTTACGCCATGAGCGCAGCGGTTTTTAATATGCTGTTTCAGGTGAACTTATGAAGACGTCTCTTGGGACCTCAATAAAACTCCAGCGTTTCTGCTCTGATCTGCCAGTAAACGCTGTATAAGCATCTGTAATAGTGTAGTGTCAGAGGCAGCTTTGGTTCTGTGTAAATATATTTCCACATTGGAGATACCAACACATCTTGTTTTAATGTCTTGTTTGTTTGCTCAGCACAGCTATATTTTGTAAAATTGCATGTGTGCAGCTTTTCCAGTTATATTTATCAGTTGCGTATATATAAAAACTTTTGTGGACATCATAATGCATCAGTGAATCGATTATTTCTCCAAGCGTAGTTCATACCTGAGAGGTGTTTTCACAACAGATGGTGTCGTCTCTGGACATCAGACACACATACAGATGGACACTCTCACCCTCCCGATACATGCAGATTAAAGCCATAAGTACAAAAAAAGTGGTTCATTTATTTTCTCGGATACGTGTTTGGCACTTAAAGCCAGCATATTGCACTGTGGTCCTCTGGATTTTGATAGGTGGCCAAAAAGCGTTGTGAGAAAGTGTAGGAGAGCAGACGTCAGTGAGTGCGAGAGGAAGAGCTTCATTATCCATTCTGTGCGTGAGCTCCTGCTCCAGTAAAGCGCCTCGTCTCTCATCTTCTCTCGCACGCTAAACGAGAAGGAATCAAATGATTCTGTCCACCCCAAAGACCCGAGCTGCGTTTGAAACTCACTGTGCAATTATTTCCAGCTCGGCTCTGTTGGCAGGTATACTGCGCTCTCTGTAGTCTATCAACTGTTTATGTTTGAACTCTCGAGGAATTTCAGAAACGCATGTAATTATAGCTCATTTTCATCTCAATTTAATGATTTTTATTTAAATTAGAATATGCAGAGAAGCCTGCTTGCTCTTTTATTTCGCTCCCGTTTGATTGGGGTTTTATTTCTGAATCTAATTTAATTAAAGAATATTAACTCTGCTGAGTTCAATTTAAACTTCTTTAAATCAACGGTCACACCTATGAAAAGGAAGTGAAAAGAGATGTGTGGCTACGTTTGTTGTCTTTTATATATATTTATTAGGGCTGTCAAATGATTAATCGTGATTAATTGCATTCAAAATAAAATGTAGTGTTTACATAATATATGTGTGTGTACTGTGTACACTCACCTAAAGGATTATTAGGAACACCTGTTCAATTTCTCATTAATGCAATTATCTAATCAACCAATCACATGGCAGTTGCTTCAATGCATTTAGGGGTGTGGTCCTGGTCAAGACAATCTCCTGAACTCCAAACTGAATGTCAGAATGGGAAAGAAAAGTGATTTAAGCAATTTTGAGCATGGCATGGTTGTTGGTGCCAGACGGGCCGGTCTGAGTATTTCACAATCCGCTCAGTTACTGGGATTTTCACGCACAACCATTTCTAGAGTTTACAAAGAATGGTGTGAAAAGGGAAAAACATCCAGTATGCGGCAGTCCTGTGGGCGAAAATGCCTTGTTGATGCTAGAGGTCAGAGGAGAATGGGCCGACTGATTCAAGCTGATAGAAGAGCAACTTTGACTGAAATAACCACTCGTTACAACCGAGGTATGCAGCAAAGCATTTGTGAAGCCACAACACGCACAACCTTGAGGCGGATGGGCTACAACAGCAGAAGACCCCACCGGGTACCACAAATAGGAAAAAGAGGCTACAATTTGCACGAGCTCACCAAAATTAGACAGTTGAAGACTGGAAAAATGTTGCCTGGTCTGATGAGTCTCGATTTCTGTTGAGACATTCAGATGGTAGAGTCAGAATTTGGCGTAAACAGAATGAGAACATGGATCCATCATGCCTTGTTACCACTGTGCAGGCTGGTGGTGGTGGTGTAATGGTGTGGGGGATGTTTTCTTGGCACACTTTAGGCCCCTTAGTGCCAATTGGGCATCGTTTAAATGCCACGGCCTACCTGAGCATTGTTTCTGACCATGTCCATCCCTTTATGACCACCATGTACCCATCCTCTGATGGCTACTTCCAGCAGGATAATGCACCATGTCACAAAGCTCCAATCATTTCAAATTTGTTTCTTGAACATGACAATGAGTTCACTGTACTAAAATGGCCCCTACAGTCACCAGATCTCAACCCAATAGAGCATCTTTGGGATGTGGTGGAACGGGAGCTTCGTGCCCTGGATGTGCATCCCACAAATCTCCATCAACTGCAAGATGCTATCCTATCAATATGGGCCAACATTTCTAAAGAATGCTTTCAGCAGCTTGCTGAATCAATGCCACGTAGAATTAAGGCAGTTCTGAAGGCGAAAGGGGGTCAAACACAGTATTAGTATGGTGTTCCTAATAATCCTTTAGGTGAGTGTAGATCTGGCTCTGTGAAACTATAGACTATATAGATCTGGCTCTGTGAAACTATAGACTATATAGATCTGGCTCTGTGAAACTATAGACTATATAGATCTGGCTCTGTGAGACTATAGACTATATAGATCTGGCTCTGTGAGACTATAGACTATATAGATCTGGCTCTGTGAGACTATAGACTATATAGATCTGGCTCTGTGAGACTATAGACTATATAGATCTGGCTCTGTGAGACTATAGACTATATAGATCTGGCTCTGTAAGACTATAGACTATATAGATCTGGCTCTGTAAGACTATAGACTATATAGATCTGGCTCTGTGAAACTATAGTTTGAATGAATCCTCTTTGACATTACAGCACAGAATGGCTCTTTCGGCTTTATCCTGAACATTGTATAAGCATTCATTCGTTTCATGTGTCGATGAATGGAGGAGATGCTCTCGGGAGCATAAACGTCACATCCTTTTGATTTTCCTGGTGAAAACATCCTGAGTCCTTAGAAATCCTGTAGACTGGCTTTCATAGACAACCAGGGACGCCGGGGAAGGTCTCGTTTTTAAGTTTCATGACAAGCCATTCACACATTGACAATAAAAGAGCGATTAATGCATGAAACATATAGCCCATATGGTTTTAGTTTTAGTTAACTATAATAACCCTGGTGTTGTGTCCCTGCTGCTCACGTGTGTGTGTGTGTGTTGTCCAGCTTTACGGGACAAAGCACGCGAGCTGAATGCGACTCTAGGCGTGAGGGACGGGGCTCCAGAAAAGAGTGTGAACGAGATGAATGATGAAATCCAAGGCATGCTCGCAGAACTACGCAAACGACAGCTCTCCGGCAGGAAACACATCGCTGACGAAGAACTGGGGTAAAACACAAACACACACACACACACACACACACACTCACACTCACACACACACACAGTCACTCACACAAACACACACTCACTCTCGCACACACACACTCACGCACACACACACACACACACACACTCACACACAAACACACACTCACTCACACACACACACACACACACACTCACACACTCACACTCACACACACACACACACACAGTCACACTCACACACACACACACACACACACACACAGATGTGGTGGCAATACGTTTCACAGTCTCTGATACTGATCTCTGCTAGCGCAGCAGGACTAGCTTTCAGCAAACACTGAACCAGACTATTTGAATGTTAAGCAAGCAATCTCATTGGCTACAGAATCAGCGGTAGCCAATCAGCTTGTGTCTTGTATTAAATTATATGATTGCTAGCGGATTGCATTAGGGACTTATCAGCCTGCGCCCTCTAGAGTTTCATGACTGAACTAGACTTATATACGTGTATATACTGTACATATATATATATGAAGCATGTCACAACTGTGTATTTAATTTTTAACAATAATGGAAAGATCATGCAGTATCGAGGCTGTGTTCAAAATGTGGCACACAGGTGAATATTAAGCTCTCACACCAAACAGCACTGTGATTTGTTACAAGCGTATTGTTCATATGTAAAGATCATATGAATATTACTCAGTGCAAATACCACAACAGTCCTCTTGCACAAAGAGCAAACACATCCAAACAGCAGCTCAGGCTCACAGGCTCACAGGCTGGCATTATTGTGTTGTGGTTCACTGGATCACAGCTTAAATGAAGAAAGTTTCTCTTTCTTATGTAAAATCTTAATGAACTAATTAAAAATTGCCTGCGGTTGGGCAGGGGAGGAATATTATTCCAGCCTAATCAAATTACTTCTATAATGGATTCCTCTGTGTGTTCGGCTGAGAGAGAGCAGAGAGACACCTAGAGGAGGACAGAGGGAGTGAGCTCCAGAGCTTCAGCATGCCTCCTGTCTCCTTACACAGGACAACATTTGTCCCAAAAATACAATATTCAGCTCTGATTGTGACATCTTCAGTCAGGGACAAAAACAAAGATTCATCATTCATATGCCATCAGTTATTCACAAACATGTCGTTCCAAACCTGAATTACTTATCTTTTAATGTGAAAGTTATTTATTTGATAAAAATACTGTAAAAACAGACACACTCACACACACAGGTTTGTTTTGCTATCTAAGTGAGGACATTCCATAGGCGTAATGGTTTTTATACTGTACAAACTGTACATTATATCCCCCTACACTACCCCTACCCCTAAACCTACCCATCACACACACACACTACCCCTACCCCTAAACCTACCCATCACACACACACACACACACACACACACACACACACACACTACCCCTACCCCTAAACCTACCCATCACACACACACACTACCCCTACCCCTAAACCTACCCATCACACACACACACACACTACCCCTACCCCTAAACCTACCTATCACACACACACACACACTACCACTACCCCTACCCCTAAACTTACCCATCACACACACACACACACACACACACACACACTACCCCTACCCCTAAACCTACCCATCACACACACACACACACACACACTACCCCTAAACCTACCCATCACACACACACTACCCCTACCCCTAAACCTACCCATCACACACACACACACTACCCCTACCCCTAAACCTACCCATCACACACACACACACACTACCCCTACCCCTAAACCTAACCATCACACACACACACACTACCCCTACCCCTAAACCTACCCATCACACACACACTACCCCTACCCCTAAACCTACCCATCACACACACACACACTACCCCTACCCCTAAACCTACCCATCTCACACACACACACACACACACACACACACTACCCCTACCCCTAAACCTACCCATCACACACACACACACACACTACCCCTACCCCTCAACCTACCCATCACACATACACACACACACACACTACCCCTACCCCTTAACCTACCCATCACACACACACACACACACACACACTACCCCTACCCCTTAACCTACCCATCACACACACACACACACACACACACACACACTACCCCTACCCCTAAACCTACCCATCACAGGAAACATTCTGCATTTTTACATATTTAATACAACATTGTTTAGTATGTTTTTAAAGCTATTTTTATTATGAGGACACAGGAAATGTCTATAAGTTTACGATGTAATACCCATGTCATTATACAAATTTGTGTCCTCATAAATCACATAAACAAGCACTCACACACACACATTCACACGCACACTCTCACACACTCACACATACACTTAATCACACACTCACATACATACACACACACACACGCACTCTCACACACACACACTCTCTCTCACACACTCACACACACACACTCTCTCACACACTCACACACACACACTCTCACACACACACACTCTCACACACACACACACTCTCACACACACACACTCTTACACACACACACACTCACTCACACACAAACACACACACACACACTCACACAGACACACACACACACACACACACACACACAATAATGATCATAAATACAGTAAAACAGTGAAATATGACTCCAGTGTAAATCAGCTGTTCTCTGTGAATATAAAGTGTAATTTATTCCTGTGATCAAAGCTGAATTTATCATCATTACTCCAGTCTTCAGTGTAACATGATTCTTCAGAAATCATTCTCATATGAGGATTTGATGCTCAACAAACATTTATGATTATTATTAATGCAGAAAACAGCTTCACATTTTTGTAGAAAGCTTTTGTCTGGTCTTTCAAAGGGTTTTCTTGTGTCATGAGTCTCAGATAAGGAGGAAATTAATCAAGTTCTGGTTCTCTGTCTTTATAGGGCCGCAGAGGCTCTTCTGGCTCGAGTCAAGCGTTTGTTTGGAGATCCACACAAGGCCACAGAGGACCTGAAGAAGGAGGTCAGCGACAAGATGGGCGATTACAGGCAGAAACTGGACGAAGCTCAGGATCTGCTGAGGGATGCGCACAACAAAACCAAACTGGCAGAAGGTCTGGCTGGTACCAACCAACTAAACCTCGACCGCCTGCAGGTGCACGAACACACTCACACACACTCACTCACACTCACTCATACACACACACACACACACACACACTCTCACACACATAAACACACTCACTCACTCACTCACCCCCACACACACACACACACTCACACATACACTCCCTCACACACTCACACACACACACACACTCACACACACACGTACTCTCACACACACACACTTACCAAACACACAATCACACACATACACAAACACACACTCACACACACATACTCTAACACACTCACTCACTCACATGCACTCACACACGTACTCTCACACACACACATACGCAAACACACACTCACACACATACACAAACACACACTCACACACATATGCAAAAACACACACTCACACACACTCACTCACCCCCCCACACACACACAAACATACATACACTCACTCACACACTCACACACACAAACACACACACTCACACACATACTCTCACACACTCACACACACACACATACACAAACACACACTCACACACATATGCAAACACACACTCACACACACAAATGATCAAAAACACAGTAAAAACAGACACGCTCTCACACACTCACTCGCTCACACACACTCACACTCACACACACTCAAACTGATGAAACGCTCCATCTCAAGTCTAAAGTGTTTGTGCAGGGAAAGAGGGAGGCGGCCGGTAAAAAGAAAAAGGAAACGGAGGGGATTTTGGCGGAAGGAGAGAAGATGCTGGACGAAGCTAACGCTCTTTCCGACAGCATCAACCGGGGCAAAGAGGTCAGTTTCATGCTAAACTCATGACAGAAATGTTAGGAAACCATAAGTGATGGCTCATCGATGGCGCCTGTAGGAGCTGGAGGAGATGGCGAGAGAGCTGGGGCCGCTGCACAATCAGCTGGATTTTAAGGTGGCGAAGTTGGGTCGCGGTTTGGACGACTCTGTCCCGGATCTGCTGCTGAGAGCGGAGGATCACGCCAGCCAGCTCAACGAGTCCGCTGCCATACTCGACAGGTGTGTGTGTGTGTGTGTTTGCTTTGGTTTTCTGTAAAACAGCAAAAACTTGTAACAACACAAAATTTGCAAGGGCAGATTTATAAAAACCTCGGAAATGAACAGGGGTTTCAGGCAAAAAATGCCACCAAAATGAACAAAAATACCCCCCAAAATCCAAAATATTAAGAAATGCTAAATTAAACCAAATGTATTACAAATGCAATAAACTATAAGGGTAGAAATCTAGTAATCTGTACTATGCCTTTTTTACTCAGTAAACCCAAGTTAAGATTAATGGATTGGTTTGAGTGCCATTTTGTCAAGCAAAAAAAGGTTTTGAGGCGAGGCAGACTTTTGACTCATTTCCTCCAATTCTGCAGTTTATCTTTCTCTAGTTGCAGTCACTAATTTCCCAAGGTCATCTTGAATGCTGAAGTGTCAATACAACTGAAGAATGTGAGATAACATCACATAAGCTGACTTCATAAATTGATGTTGATTTTCCTAAAAAGTTTTGGTTTGAAGTCACCATTATGGAGATCAGTGTTCCCTTTGGTCGGGCACTTGGAGCTTCATTTATATTATTGTAATTCTCTTCCTATTGATGCAGCGAAGCAACAAGAAATCACAGTTATTTGATTTCAAAGGAAGATAAGTAATAAATATTATATACTACAGTATCATGCAAGTCATTTTTAAAGGGAAAATGTAAATATTCTGCTCTTATTAAATGTGCCATTGTTCTTCTATAGTCTCACACTGAACTGTCCGACAGCTCCAGTGATTATTAAAGGAGCTCTTTACTTGCTTTCTGTGTACTTCAGTCAATATTTGAAGAAAAGTTTTTGTTTTTCATAACTTTTTTTTCCATATATTATGGAGTGGAAATGGCTAATAAGTCAATAAGTGCTCCTCTGCTGCCATCTACTGGTTATAGTGATGATTTCATGTCTTTTTTTAAACAAAAGTGTTTGTTTGCCACAAAGTGTTAGTTTTCCTATATCCCTACAATCATCACATTATAAATAACATTAAAATGTGATAGTATTTAGAGCTTTGAAGTGCTGGAAATACCTTGAAAGTGCTTAAATGTCACTCTCAAAAGGTTGTACGACCCCTGAGATGAATAATGTAGAAACACTGGACTATTTCTGCCACAATCCCATGGTTACAGTTAGCGCTACCACATTAAATCCATGGTAAATGTTGCTGATTTGTGGAGTGAAAAGCCTTCTATAAGTTGTTCGTTCATGGCTCAATGTTTCTCCTGGTTTCCACGTCAGCTCTGTTTGATCTGATTTGGTTTATAACAGAACTCTGAGCTGAGTTTGAAAGCTTCGCACTAGATCTCGCAGTGATGTTATTAATACAGCGGTAAAGCGTTTTCTCACTGGATCTCCCAGTGCTGTGTAGTAACGATGTCACATGATCAAAGTCCCACGAGTAAACCTGTTTTGAGCTCCGGCTGATAAACGATTCACGCTGCGCAGCTCAAACGAGTACTGCGGTTTGGTTTCACTTTCGTGTCGTTTGCTGTTTTTCATATGTAACAGAAATGCAGCTCTTATCAGTCGGGCACCAGGGCGACCTCTAATAAAATGTAGTCGCACCGACAGGAAAAAAGGTTGCAAAATGCCACCATATGGTCGCAGTCGTCAACAAAAACTGTATTTTATTAATCAACATTAATAATCATTATTACAATATCAAGGGCAATAATTAACAATAATGAATATTGTAATGCAATGATTTTTTTTCTCCATAATTTATATACTTTATGTAGGCTATTTACATTATACAACATTATGCAATTGTGGTGTAAATACATGTATGCCACCTTTCATAAGGTAATTATTTAGCAGCAAATATTTCCTCTTAATGGAGAAGTTCCTTTCTGACCCTGCTATGTTATGAGCTCAAAACACTTTTATGGTAATGCATGATTAACTAATACATATGGATGTTTTAATCATATGTTAATCATATGTTTGGCTTTTAAACTTGCTCAGTAGATCACCTGGTACAGCAGTGCTCTCTGTGAAGCACCAGTCACGATAAAAGAGCTCAAAGACTTGTACAAATGTTTGCTTTTGTTAACACTATCGGTTAGGTTTAGTGTAGGGTTTTTATAGGTGATGCAATAAAGCATTAACCTTTTGTCGGCCCACATCCGGTACGTGTTGAACGCACATATACCAGATCTGGGCTGACACTATGTTGCCGTCTGGGTCACTATAAAAGTGCATAGGTTGTTTTTCGTTGTTTTTCTTTCACCGATCTTAACCTGTGTTTGTGGTTTCTGTAGTATTCTAGCTGAGGCAAAGAACCTGTCCTTCAACGCCACCGCTGCTTTCAAAGCGTACACCAACATCAAGAACTACATCGACGAGGCCGATAAGGTGGCGAAAGAGGCGAAGAAGACCAGCGTTGAGGCTCTACAGATGGTGAGGAAATGAGTGTCTACAGCAGTGTTTCGTTGACAAATAATTTTCGTCATCATTTTCGTCGACACTGACAAAAATCAGACGATAACTAAATAAAAACCAGTTTTGGATGACAAAAACTATGAAGAAAATCTACTGTCATTTTTGTCAACGAATAAAAACGAGATGAAAATGTTAGGGAGGGACGATTAGGGAAGAGTGCGTACATTTGAACTGTTAAATTGTTTATGAACTAATGCTGAGGAATAATGACAATGTTTACTTTACCATATTTATAAAGTAATATATTTTAGACGGTTGTAACGATGCATATTTTATCTCCTTCATCTAATAGTAAGGCATTTCAAAATAAGAGTCCTGGTGTATCTATAATTAAAAGTCACGTATTATATATATACGTTTTTGTTACACAATAAACTATTTAATTTCATTCCCATTTAATTCATAGTCAGGAGGAAAGACTAAGAACAGTATTTGACACATTTCATTCAATAAAGTATCAGGGTTATAATAGTTAACTAAAACCATTAATTACTTGAAATTAAATAAATGTTAACTGAAATTTAAAAAAAAAAAAAAAAAAACTTTAGCTTTAGCTTAACCTGATATACTAACTAAAACAGAAATACAACATTATAAAAACTATATAGATAGACTAAACTAGACTAGACTAAAACTAAAAACAATTCAAGTGACTAAAATATGACTAAAACTAAACAGCATTTTAGTCAAAAGACTATGACTAAAACTAAATCAAAATTCGCTGTCAAAATTAACACTGGTCTACAGCAGCGAATTAAAATGCTGTTGTTTTTTACTTACACCCCAGAGAGCAACATAGTGTCGGCCCAGATCCGGCCCAGATCCGGCCCAGATCCGGCCCACATCTTGAATCCACATGTACCAGATGTGGGCCGACACTATGTTGCTCTCTGGGACGCCTGGAACAAAAGTTGGAACACAAAAGTCAAAATGTTTTTTTGCAGCTTTTTTCCACTTCGCAACAGTTTAAATCTCAACCAATAGCAAACAGGGGGCGTGTCTGGTGATGCTAGAGTTAAAAACATGCAACACAGAAGCAATCTTGTTAATGTCTGCTCAGTAAGTTTGAATCAGAGCTTCACTCTAGCACTTCATTAAAGCACTTCAGTTAATTTCTATTTGTCCTGCTTCAGAGATCAAAGCTTCCCCCTGTTCTTCCATTATGATCCCTCTCTCCTGTCGTTCACCCTCCCTCACAGAAACAGGAGGTCAAAAGGTCAAACGCTGCCAAACCCGACAATATGCAACAATATCTCCATTTCTCTGCACGGAACAACACACTAATCGTATCACATTCAGCTAAACGACTGGGTTTTGTGTTATGTTGCAAATAGAACAGAATATTATGTCCGTGGCTGTAGTACCGTCTGTCCTGATCTGTCTGCAGGCCTCAGGACCCAAAGGATCTCTGAAAGATCAGGCCAAGGGCTCGCTTCAGAAGAGCCACCGCCTGTGGAACGAGGCC
>CM077210.1:1097500-1125000 GCA_039654625.1 Rhinogobio ventralis | reverse complement strand
GTCAAACATACATGACCATATTATCATGCTCCCAATTAAACATGTTTAAATTTAACAAATAATATCAGGCTCCTTCCGTGTCAAATTTCGGAAACCTCCCCAGCTCAAATGTTTGATTTTGTTCTTCAGACATTCTTCTTTAAACACAATAACTATCCGCTTTTTAAAAAAGTTACCTACATTTGGTTCTTGACCATTGAAAACGGGTAAAATTCAATTTACTCACGGAGCCGCATTAAGATCTCCATATCTCTGGGATTGAACCATCGAGGGCCTTTAAATTGGAGATACCAAAAGGAAAGTTTGTTAAGAATCAGAATCTAAAAGGATATTAGGATATCTTTAATACTTCTTGAGTTACAGGCATGCAAACTTGGGGCAAAATACACAAGAAGTGCTTTTTTCCCATTTTTGAACGGTCACCATTGGCATATAATGCAACACAGATTGATAAAGTCAACAGATTTCACTAATAGAGCTACCAATCTCTGTGTGAACATTAAATAATGATGCTGCCATCTTTCTAAAGTCATTTTTACACCCCTGTAATTTGGCTCCAAATGTCAGGTGAAAATTCGACAAAATAGTGGATTACGCAATAAAATACATTCATTACATTTAATATTTTAGCTTTTATCACTATTTATGTTTGTCTTTCTACAGAAAAAATATTAACAAAATCAAAAATTTGAGCTGGGGACCTCTTGACACAGAATGACCCATAATTTGTTTTCTTAGATTATGGAGTAAAATATGACCTGTGCGTATTCGGTGAGATTCCCCCTCATGTGAATGTTTTTATTCAGCTTTGTGAAATGATGATTGTTGTTTTGTGGATGATTGTAGATCTGGCAGAGAAGATCCAGGCCACTAAGGTGAAGGCGGCAGAGGCCAACGACACGGCCATAGACGTCCTCAACCGTCTGAAGGACATGAACCTGAACCTGATGGGCTTGAAGAGGAACTACAGCAAACTGGAGGACGACGTCAACAAAGCCAACAACCTCATCAAAGACCCGGAGAAAAACAGTACGACATCCATCCAACTCCAGCAATAATCTTGCTTGATAGAGACAAACAGCTGCATGCATCATGAAGATTTGATTTCTTGATAGAAATGTTTGTGTTACAAGATCACTTAAATGCTTATTTCGTATTTTTCCCCCCCGTTTGATTTTGAACGTCAACAGCAATAAGTATGTATACACAATTTTCTTCTTTCATCTGTGCGAATGGTGTTGAGAGCTCTCTCCGCTCCCCGAGGCTTCAGCATGGCGCTTTCATCAAGAGCGCTGCATGTACAGAGAGAGTGTTTTCCCAATCGCTCCATTTCTCCCTTCTTTGTTTCAACCCAACAGGATTAAACACCGCCTTTGAAAGCTTCACTAAGCTTGTTATCCTAATGAGCGCTTTAGCTAATTACAGATGAAAACTGTCGTTTTTTCTCTCATCTTCTCTTTTGAAATAACAGCTCCATGTCTTTTGCTTCCTATGCTGCAAACGAGAGATATATAACGTCACTTTTCTTCCTCCATCTCCCATTTTCTCCTTTCTTTCATGGTCTGTTGTGCTCTTGTGTTAGAGCCGTTCATTCTCCTTTACTTATGGCTACGCTATCGAGCATGTTTCTAATGCCATATTTGCGTATTTTATTCCGTCACGCTCTCATGTATTAGCGTTTGTGACGGCCGGTCCTCTGCGTGTGTGTCTGTAGTTCATGCGGCAGGTGCGAAAGTCAAGGATCTGGAGAACGAGGCTGATAGGTTGCTGGAGAAACTAAAGCCCATTCAGGAACTCCAGGACAACCTGAAGAAAAACATCTCGCAGATCAAAGAACTCATCAACCAGGCTCGCAAACAGGCCAACTCTGTGAGTACTGCCCGTAATACTCCAGAAAACAGACTCATGAAAACACCTCAGGGAAGTCCTGAAGATGATGGTACATTTCAAACACTCTGCTATGAACACACACGTACTCAATACATGTTGAATCATTTAAATGTTAAAGGTTTAGTTCACTTCAAAATGAACATTTCCTGATAATTTACTCTCCCCATCTCATCCAAGATGTTTGTGTCTTTATTTCTTCAGTCGAAAAGAAATTGCGTTTTTTGAGGAAAACATTCCAGCATTTTTCTCCACATAATGGACTTCAATGGGAACCAAAGGTTGAAGGTCCAAATCAATGCCGTTTCAAAGGAAGGGCTTCAGAGGCTCTGATCCCAGACGAGGAATAGGGTCTGATCTAGACAAACCATCGGACATAAAAAAAAAAATTGACATACTTTTTAACCTAAATTGCTCGTCTTGCGCTGCTCTGCGGAGCGCCAGGGATTGCGTAATCACGTCGGAAAGGTCACGCATAATCTGTGGTGCAGCGCAAGATGAGCAATTTAGGTTAAAAAGTATATTCTTTTTTTTCTTATGTAAAAGGGGTGGGGTGGGTATCACACAGTCTCATGTTAATCTTGAGTATCTATAGAGTAGTGTTGTATCCTTCATATCTCCCTAGAGTCTTTAGTTTTATCATATTCATAAAAGACAGATACACTGTACCGATTCTTTCCGAATAAAACCGAGCGGCTGGAGGAGTATCGTGTCATGAGATAAATCAGGAAATTAAAATTTTGAAGTGAAGTTGTTTCCTCCTTAAAGGTGCAGTAAGCGATTTCTGAGAACATGTAGCCAATCAGCAGTAAGGGGCGTGTTCACCCATAAGGGGGGAGGTGCCTGTGTCGGATAGTGTGTTCGTGAATTTGGGGGTGGAGTTATCAAGATAGGGGCGTGATCCTTTTGGGTAGGGGCGTGTTTGTTTTGGTGATTTCAAATATCAACAGCGTTTTTTCAGAAATCATGGGGTCATTTTAAGTTTTGGCTGAACTATCCCTTTAAGGCAAGACACTTCAGGCAAAATGCACTGGTCAACGTTGAGATTTTGGGCTAATTTGTGTAAATAAATCATCCAAAATACACATTTAAGTTTTTATTTTATTGCACTTTATCTATTTGTGTCTGTAGATTTCAATACATAAACTTAAAATAAACTGCTGTAAGATTTAATTTGAAACAATTTTCAAAAACTGCAAGGAACACGATTTAACGTGACATTTTGAAAGACTGAAATTGGGAATTTTCGGTAACACTTTATTTTACAGTGTCCTTGTTACATATGTTACATGTAACAGTAAATTGTGCATAATTACATGCAACTAAATGTATAGTTAGTTATACTGTAAAATAAAGTTTAACTGTATTTTCTTGTTTTATTTACAGTTGTTTTATTTACAACTTAAAAAAAAAGACATTTTTAGAGTGTATCTTTAAAGGCGGTGTGTTTGAGTCAGAAACTTTACACCAAACTTTACAGTTTTATTCATATCTATAATCTGAAGGTTTGTTCCTATATCATTCGCCGGATTTTATTCCTAAAAAACATGGTGAAAATGTATTTGTTTTCTGTCTGATGACAGTATTTCCTGATTTATGAGTGATAAAAAGAGAAATCCAAAATCCCCTCTGTCAAAACCTGCAAATTGATCCAAAATGTATGCAAATGAGTGCATATTTAAGATAATGCATCGTTTACATATTTGAACATTACATTTGTTTAAACTTGTAATAGAAAACAGTTTTCCTAATGTACTGTGATTAATCACCTGGGGAAAGTGTGGCGATATCTATTAGTTAAAATGCTTACCCTATTCACCCGCACTTAAATCTGCTACATAATTTGCTGCAAGAAAGGAAATCATTAATGTGCTGTCCACACTCTCCGGCGTGACCTCTCATGACCTTTGCACCCTAGATTAAAGTGTCCGTGTCGTCCGGCGGAGACTGTATCCGCACTTATCGGCCAGAGATCAAGAAGGGCCGCTATAACACCATTATCCTCCATGTGAAGACCGTCACTGCTGATAACCTGCTCTTCTACCTGGGATCAGCCAAATATGTGAGTGTAAAGCTGAGGTTCACACTGTTGAGAGTGTTTCCAAAGTGTCTAACAAACATCTGCTGCCCATGGCTAGGAAAAGGAAATAATTAGAGCTTATTACATTCATATACACACACACACACACACATAATGTCATGTTTGGTGAGTGCTGAATTTCCTGTGTCGTGTGTAGGTGGATTTCTTGGCGATCGAGATGAGGAAGGGTAAGGTGAACTTCCTGTGGGATGTGGGGTCAGGGGTCGGCCGTGTAGAATATCCTGATCTCATCATCAACGATGGAAACTGGCATCGAATCGAAGCCTCACGGTAATTCAGACATTAGTTCTGTAGACAATATCAACTGTGCCTACATTAGCATTTCTACATTAGAATGACAGTAGTAAAGGTAAATGTGACCCTGGACCACAAGACAAGTCATAAGGGTCAAGTTTTTGAAATTGAGAGTTATACATCAGCTGAATAAATAAGCCAAATATTTGGCCGAGATACAACTATTTGAAAATCTGGAATCTGAGGGTGCAAAAAAATCTAAATATTGAGAAAATCTCCTTTAAAGTTGTCCAAATGAAGTCCTTAGCAATGCATATTACTACTAATAATACATTTATGATATATTTACGGTAGGAAAATCTTCATGGAACATGATCTTTATATCCTAATGATTTTTGTCATAAAAGAAAAATGGATAATTTTGACCCATACAGTGTATTGTTGGCTATTGCCACAGACACACCCGTGAGATGCATGACTGGTTTTGTGCTCCAGGGTCACATATAGTTTTTTGGGGGTAAACATTGCTCAAATCAGTTCTCCATTAATCGTGAGTGAAAGAGAGGGCAGCTGTTGTGTATTAGTGTTGGTCTTATTCTCATGTTGGTGTTGTCCAGTATCGGGCTGAACGGCAGTATCTCCGTCCACGCCCTGGAAGGGCCCAAAACTGGCATCTTACCAACCCGCAGAAGTGCCCGATCGCCCGAGAGCTACACCGTGCTGGATGTGGACCAGAACGCTTACCTGTTTGTCGGTGGCATGCTGGGCTCAGTAAAGGTGAGAGAGATCGCTTCGCCAATCCATCCGTACTGCCTCTTCTTCAGCATGTTGTATTCTTGTCAGGTTTCTGGGAAAAATGCATAAACAACCTTGAACCAAGATAAATATACTTAAAGGCACAATATGTAAGATTTTAGGATTACAATATCCAAAAACCACTAGAACAATGTTATATATTTTGTTGACTTGTGTACTTGCATTATCCCAAATGTTTCCAGGAATGTTTAAATCCAGAGAAATAAGTGATTTTACCCAGGACACGGACCGTGCGTCGCCTATCAATGACATCATACCCGCGTTACCCTCCGGTTTTATTTTGTAGTAACCATGGAAACACCAAAGCCGCTTTAATATCTGATGTGTTTTATTAGACATGTGAGCAACTGTTTGGATCATTCATGGACAGAAACTAATCATTGTTCTCCAGCTCAACACAGTTAGTCTTATTGTTTAAAGGAACACGCCGACTTTTTGGGACTTTAGCTTATTCACCGTATCCCCCAGAGTTAGATAAGTCCATACATACCATTCTCATCTCCGTGCGTGCCATAACTCTGTCTGACGCACCCACCGCTAGCCTAGCTTAAAATTAGGTATTGGCAACAGATAATATCATTGTGCCGCTGCACCCATGGTACGGCAGCAAAGTTCCTGGATTATTACGCAGGAATGAGAGTATAGTCCCTAGCCATATATCGGTCTAGAAAATTGCAACTTTTAATTTTCCGTCAGTCTTAGTACACGATGTAACTATACACATCACAACATGTAAATAGGAAAATGTTGGCGTTATTTTGTCATTTATTGAGCAGTAGGCTAGCTGGAGTCGTTTACCTCCAGTCTTTGTGCTAAGCTAGGCTAGCGGTGGGTGCGTCAGACAGAGTTATGGCACGCACGGAGATAAAAATGGTATGTATGGACTTATCTAACTCTGGGGGATACGGTGAATAAGCTAAAGTCCCAAAAAGTCGGCATGTTCCTTTAAATCTGGTGTTCTTGATTTACCGCGAGTGCCATGTTTTAACATCCATAATATGATCTCATAGTAGTGTCTCATAGTAGCGCCGAGCGAACGCACAGAGTAGCATTATAACATCACTGTAACATACTCAAATGTGTGTAATATGATAAAACAGCGCTGCATTATCACACACACACACACGAGCGTCTGACAGAATAAAAGCTCCGCCCAATCAAGGAGTCGAGACATGCCTTTGTTTTGAATAAGAGACAGAAAATTACATATTGTGCCTTTAAAAAATGGGTGTTCGATTCCAGTTTTTTGGAGTCGACTCCGACTCCTCGACTCCATTTACTTTACATCAAAACAGGGTCAGACATAAGACAAGATGGCAGTCGTTACACACTTAATTTATTTATTTACCACCGACAAAAAGTCTTAAAATCCCCTTATTAAAACAACACACTTTTAGTGTGCCTGTTCAAAGTAGTCCAGTTTAGCATTTACTTGATCAACGTTGCTACCTATCTGTTGCCAATACCTCATTTTACAGAGGGAAATTTCACGAAAAACAGCCGTGGTCAAATATTATGTCAGAATTATATAAACGAGAAAGGAGTTCTTTAATGAATTATTCCTAGGTTAATGGTCGGGTGATGGCGCTATTGTGATCATTGTCTTAAAAGCTTAAATGGTGCTTGGACAGGAGAGTTAAAGATACTAAAAATGTACTCAATAAATACGATAATGTACACTTATTGATATTTATTCTTTATGTAATTTTTTTTATGATTTATGGTTAGTTTAGTGATTATGAACACAAAGTTAACCATTGAAAACCAATTCTATATTTATTGCATTAATATACCATCAATTAAACTAAAGCTGGCACAGAGGTATGAATAATTACAAACTAAAGTCTCTATGGATGTTATCTATTTCTAAAGTGAGCTACAGTACATGTGGGATAAATATATGGGGCAAAGTTTCTGCGACAGCTCTTTGACGCGGTGTAATACGTAATTTCTCGCTTCATTTCGTTCACTTCTTGCTTATATAGTGCACTCAACTGCCATGCACTATATAGGGATTAGAGAATCAGTAAACAAGTGAGCGGTTTCGGACACAGCAACAGAGTCGACACCGAGAGTCGATTTGGATTTTGTCTTTTGTCTTTCGGAGTCGACTCCCCATCACTATCTCATAGTAGCGCCGAGCGGACGCACAGAGTAGCATTATAACATCACTTTAACACACTCAGATGTGTGTAATATGATAAAACAGCGCTGCGTTACACACACACACGAGCGGAAGAAGCGGAAGCGCTCGTCTGACAGAATAAAAGCTCCGCCCAATCAAGACATCAAGACACGCCTTTGTTCTGAATAAGAGCCGGAAAATTACATATTGTGCCTTTAAAGTGTAAATTTGGAGATTTTCAACCTGCTTTGTACTGTTACAGTGTCGGTAGTGTATACACATGAACAGTGTTTACTCTTTCTGTGTGTTACCTGGACTGAGGAATTCACGTTTATTTATCAGTAAAAGTCTTTTGACAGCTCCAGGACTTTCGTGAAAACTACAGATTATACTTCCACATTTTAGTATTCCCGCCCTCGGACAGTCGGATCAGCAGAGGGTTATTAACAGAACAGTTATTGTACGAGTATGTTTATCAGGTCTACTTTTTAAACAGCGTTATGGTAAAAATGAAGCACTATGGCATCAGTTTTCTTACATGAACACGAAGTTTTGCTTCGGGTGGAACTGACGGAACGGCCTATTTATTCCGTTTGGCCTAAACACACGTTTGGTGTCAATTAGTTTGAAATGATGACTACAAACACTGAGGATTTTCATATTTTACGTCTCTTCGTTCTCTCTGTATTTATGATTCTCTGCAGCCTTTATCCACTGGATCCTTCACTGGAAACCGAAAGAAACTCGCTCCCGTGAAACATTCACTCTTTGAATTCTTGCACCCGGGAACAATACAAGTCGACACCATTATGACTAAAAGTTTGCTAAAAGGTATTTCCTACTCCAGCAAGGCGGTAGCGTATCCAGAGCAGACTGGTGGGCGTGGCCTTGGACAGCAACATGCCCAGTGCATTATGGGTGTTTTCCTACTTGTTTGGCAAGAGCCTTTTTTCTCAGATTTCTCTGGTCAGGTAGCGCAGATTCCAACGTGTTTTCATCTTTCTACTACATATAGGCAGCCATGTTTTATTGAAAGCCTATTTTGCCAGCGGTGAAGTTCCCCTTTAAGGTTCCGAAAATGCCTCAATGAGACTTGTTTTGAAATAATGCATCTCGACTTTCTCACCCAAAGTGCTGCACATAAAGCCACTTCTCAGTGCTAAATTGAGTCTTTTTTGTTGCTTATTGCACTTAAACAGTCAAACACACACAAAATAATTTCAAAATGCTGGTTCTGGCGAGTATTCACGTAAACACAGTCAGTTCTGTTTTATGTAAACGTAAACCGTTGAGAAATAAAACACGTGTGTAACAGTGTAGTGGATCCGTGCGTCAGCTCTTAAAGTGACAGCAGCTTAAAAAACCTGCTGCCAAATTATGAGAAAAAATATCTGAATGGCAGTATTCCCCATGGTATCGATGTCACGCCCTGCATATATCCATAACAGAATCAAAACAGCGTATCAACATATGGGGACACCAATACTGATAAAAGGATAGAAACGCTCAAAATCTGAGCTATGTTTTATCATGTGAAATACATACTGATTTGTGCGTGTGTATGTGTTTGTTTTTCGTGTGTAGAAGGCAGACGCTGTGAAAACCACCACGTTCTCAGGCTGTATGGGAGAGACGTCTCTCGATGGAAAACCCATCGGCCTGTGGAACTACAAAGAGAGAGACGGGGATTGTGCTGGTTGTGTCGTCAGGTGAGAGCGCACACACACACACACCTGTAGTCTCAGTGTGAGGAGCTCAATGTAATGAGGTGTGTGTGCGTGTGTGTGTGTGTGTGTGTGTAGTCCTCAGCCGGCGGACTCTGAAGGCACGGTTCAGTTCGACGGAGAGGGATATGCAGCCGTCAGCCGCCCCACCAGATGGAACCCCAACGTTTCCACCGTGATGTTCAAGTTCCGCACGTTCTCCACAGACGCAGTCATGATGTACTTTGCCACCAAGGACATGGTAACAGATGCACACACACTTTTACACAACGTCATTCAAACACACACACTGCAGCTGAATCCAATTCACCTGCTTAATCCTGTTCTGAACACAGTCTGTACAGTGTCTACAGCCCAATTAACTCCAGAAAAATGCATTTACAAAAATTCAGTGTGTAGTGGTTAATGTTGTAATACACTTTAAAAAATGCTGGGTTAAAAACAACCCAAGTTGGGTTGATATTTAAATTATAAAAATTACTATATAGCTGGCTTAAAATGAACCCAAAATATGTTGGGAATTAAAGTTTATTAATATGTTTAGTAAATGAATATTTATAAATAAGTTTAATGAATAATAATTAAACAATAAACTTTTATTAAATTGCTTATTAATGAATGTTCACCTTTTGATTATTATTGTTGCCTCTAGTAATTATGTGTCTGATTTTTAATTTCCAACCTATTTTGGGTTCATTTTAAGCCAGCCATATAGTAATTTTTAAACAATAGTTGGGTTAAATAAAACTGCCCAGCACGTTGGGCAAACATTTAACCCAATCGCTGGGTTAAAACAGCCCATTCACTGAGTTAAAACAACCCAATCACTGGGTTAAAACAGCCCATTCACTGAGTTAAAACAACCCAATCGCTGGGTTAAAACAGCCCATTCGCTGGGTTAAAACAACCCGTTCGCTGGGTTAAAACAACCTATTCACTGTGTTAAAACAACCCATTCGCTGGGTTAAAACAACCTATTCACTGTGTTAAAACAACCCATTTGCTGGGTTAAAACAGCCCATTCGCTGGGTTAAAACAACCTATTCAATGTGTTAAAACAACCCAATCGCTGGGTTAAAACAACCCATTCACCGGGTTAAAACAACCCAATCGCTGGGTTAAAATAGCCCATTCTCTGGGTTAAAACAACCCAATCGCCGGGTTAAAACAACCTATTCGCCGGGTTAAAACAACCCATTCGCCGGGTTAAAACAACCCATTCGCCGGGTTAAAACAACCCAATCGCTGGGTTAAAACAACCCATTCTCTGGGTTAAAACAACCCAATCGCTGGGTTAAAACAACCCATTCACCGGGTTAAAACAACCCAATCGCTGGGTTTGTCCATTTTCAACCCAACTTGGGTTGTTTTTAACACAGCATTTTTTTAGAGTGTAGACATAAATCAGAGATGTGTCTCTCTTTTGTGTGTGCTATGCAAGAAAATAAATCCAAATGCTGAAAACAAGTCCAAAATATCACACTCACTTTAAAATCTTCATAAACTTGATCACTTTATGAGCTAAACCCAAACAACAAGCCCTAAAACACGTATAATAAGTGGCATCACTGCAAAAGCTCGCAATTAAAGTTGAATGTCGCTATGGTTACCACAGTGTCAATCATCGCAATTTCGGGATGTGTTCCATACGCACACAGAACAATAATTAGGGGATGCACTCTCATATTTTAATGCGGTTGAAACTTTACAGTGTGTACGTGGCCAATCATTTGACATGCGTTCTTCTGGTTATATCTGTGTACAATCTCTCTCTCTCTCTCTCTCTCTCTCTCTCTGAGCAGAAAGACTTCATGAGTGCAGAACTGAGTGACGGGAAGGTGAAAGTGAGTTGTGATCTGGGCTCAGGCACCGGCTCCACCATCAGTAGCAAACGCTATAATGACGGAAAATGGAAGTCCTTCACCATGTCCCGCATGAGGAAAGAAGGTACAGAAATCCCACCAGAAGAGCTCACCATCAGACATGTGCGAGCGGATCTGTAGACGCGTCTGTAAAGAGTTTGAAAATGAACATGCATCACTTACTTGCCCTCCCTCATGTCGTTCCAAACCCGTATGTGTTTCTTTATTCTCTGTAAAGCACAAAGGGAGACGTTCACGCCGGTCTTTTGCAGACTGTGATATAACAGTAGTCCTTACGACATGTGCATTGTATTTCAAATCTTCTGAAGTCGTATGGTGACTTATTATTCACTGATGATCTTCACACTCTTACAGTAGATACAGATACAGTACTTTATGAGAGGCCAAACACTTTGCTTCAGCAGACTGAATTGGTGCAAATCAGTGTTATTTTAGTATTATTAATATACTATTATAGTATATTGAATTAGCTTTTATTATTATATTTTCAGTTTTCAAATGAATTTTCATCACATCACATATTTTAGTAATAATCATAAATTAGGCATAATTCAAAAGCTCAAACACTCACTCAATTCTTCCTGTGAAAACGGTTTTGAAACTGCACATTACCTATGGCTTTGGTTTTCTAGCAATTTTTGAGCCTCAAATATTTTGTAAAATATACAGTACACCTTATGTCTATATTCCAAGGCATCCATGATCTACATGAAAACTGTTTTTAATAGTGTTAGTTAAAGGGGTCCTATAATGCCCTTTTCACAAGATATCAATATAAGTCTCAGGTGTCCCCCGAATGTGTCTGTGAAGTTTCAGCAAAACATACACCACAAATTATTTATTATAGGATGTTTTGAATTGAACGCCCCTATTTGGGTGGCAGCAAAAATATGATGTTTCTGTGTGTGTCTCTTTAAATGCAAATGAGCTGCTGCTCCCCGCCCCCTTTTCAGAATAGGGCGGAGCCTTTACAGCTCGTGCTAGTTTGGATAAACAACAACAACAACAACTGGAGAGAGTAGAGTTCACAAAGATGGATTAATACCAACAAATGGCCTTTGTGAATGTGCTGGTTAGGACGCTACACAGTGGCTAAAGTTACCATTGTCTGTATTCACAGAGATCAGAGCTATGACATTAGTTTTATTTTTAAGAAGTAATAAAAGTGCGCTTCTGAATTGTACAGGTGAGCATTTTCAGGTTAAAAATAACAAGCTCTGGTCTCTGTGAACACAGTAAGAGACAATGGTAGCTTTAGCCACATTAGCACATTCAGAGAGGAAATCTGCACACACACATTATAAAGAGCGGCACTTACGCGTGTTCTGGATATGAATATAGTTGGTATTGATCCATCTTTGAGAAGCAAGTTTTGTGCAAATCCTGCATTTACTGACCCATGTTTGCAAAGCAGTCCAGTGTACATAGATTCACTCAAACATGTATGGGTTTAGCTCATTTCTTGGGCACATTCCCTTCACAAATGACATGAATCCACTGCACCCTCAGTGCCGGGAGTTTATTATTACAGCCAAAAACAGAACAGTTATAATGTTTAAATAGATGAGACATTTTATGACTAGCTGCTTTAGCGAGGGTATAAACATTGCAGACTGTGTAACAGAAATAACAGCATTTTGACGGCATGGCAACAACACTCTACCACAACAACTCAGCCCAACTTTGTTGTGTGTTCCCAGAGGCGGGGTTTATGTAAATTTCAGGGTTAGTGATGTCACTAACTCGTTGTAGTCCCTACCAGCCGTTTGTTGTAGTTCTTAAAACGTGATTTCTTTAAAGAAAATATCTCCCTTTGCTTTGAACTTTGAGCGTCGTAACTTTGCAGATGTTGTTTATGCTCAAACAGAGACATCACACACTCACTGAAGTTAAACAAGTCAAATCATAATCAAGGACAATTACGCCACGGCTTTTATCCCCTACATGTGATTTATTTGAACTAATGAAGTCGTCATCGCTAAAAACGCGCGCTTTACTTCCTAAACAAGTGCGGACCCAAGTCAGAGTTGGTTTCACCCGTCTGGGAAATCAATATGCGATTGACTTACAATAAGCTGACGTATTTCCTCTTTTTCGTTTAGCAACCGTCACCATAGTGAACATTGACACTAATGAGGAAGAGCAGTTGCTGATGACGTCTCCAGGTGGCGCTACAGGGCTCAACCTGAGGGAGGACGAGAGGATGTATTTTGGAGGTTTACCCAAGGCTGGAAGATACAGGTACGGAGATGTGCATTCACAGACAGAGACTCCGGATGAATTGCTCCTGCATTTAATATTGTTTTATGATGCAACTGTTGGATGAGTTTCTTGCCTTGCGTGTCTCCTCAGGTCAGAGGTGGTTTTGAAGAGCTACTCTGGCTGTATGAAAGACATAGAAGTTTCCCGAACGCCGTACAATCTGCTGAGCAGCCCAGACTACACAGGACTGATTAAGGGCTGCTCCATTGAGGTACAGTGAGACAATAGAAGACACAATGTCTTCTTTCTTCCCTTCCAGTCTTTGTTCTTCTCTCTTTTCACAGTGGCTCAAATTAAAGGCTTCTCCTCTTTTAACCTGGGACAATAAAAGAGACAGAGCTGTTCAGTGCGTAATCCTGAAACCAGAAGAGAATTAGCATTTCTGAGCCATCACTTCCCTCTGGAATTATCTGCGGGCTTTTAGAAAGACAGTTTTCAATTCATGAGTAAAAAAGGTCTGTGGTTAATGTTACTTAAAGGCAGCGTTTTCTCGCTCTCATGGCATTCCAAACCTGTACAACTTACTTTCTTCTGCATAAATCATTTTGAAAAAGTGTTTTGTCCATACAATGAGAGTCAGTGTGGTCCAATGTTGTTAGAACCCCATTTTTTAGAATATGCCTATAAAGAAATAAAGGTGTACCGGTTTGGAATGACACACGGGTGAGTAAATGATGACCTGTAGTTTTCAGATTCAAAATTCACATTTGAGTGAAGGGGTGGTTGATTGCCCTTTTTTACAAAATCTAAAATTGATGTCCCAAGAGTGTGTATGTGACGTTTTAGTTCAAAATACCCCACAGATCATTTTTTATAGCATGTTAAAATTGTCACTTTTTGAGGGTGAGCAAAAACGTGCCGTTTTTGTGTGTGTCCCTTTAAATGCAAATGAGCCGCCCCCTTTCAGGAAGTGGGTGGAGCTTCAAGAGCTCATGTTAGCAGCTCTGATTACCTCACGCAGACAGGCAATGAAACTGTTCAGCCTTTTATGTTCAAACTGGAGTCGGACAATGATGGAGAGACTCAAGAAGAAGAGACAACATGTAGAATGAGACAGGACGCTTCTGAAGGGTTAGTTGATGAATTTATGAGTTAACGATCTTCAGTCATTGATTAGCATATTCTGTCATGATAATCTCACCCCCTTTGTTGTGTGTTCCCAGGGGCGGGGTTTATGTAAATTTCAGGGTTAGTGATGTCACTAACTCGTTGTAGTCCCTACCAGCCGTTTGTTGTAGTCCTTAAAAAGCGATTTCTGTAAAAGAAAATATCTCCCTTTGCTTTGAACTTTGCAAATCTCATTTTATTGATTTGTGAATTTTATTCATTTTTGTGAAACTCGATATATTTGTGGATCTCATTCTATTTATTTTTGAATGTTTCATTTTTGTGGATCTCTTTACATTCATTTGTGGATCATAATATATTTATTTGGAATAAAGGAACAATTCTAATCCCATATTCAGCAAACAGTTTGCTTTGAACATTCAGTTTAATGGCATTAAGTTAAATTTCATTCATCATTCAGCAGAACTTTTAGACACTTACATTGTTTTTGTTCCGTCAATGCAATAAATGCGATGACAGATAAACCGTGTGCTCTTATTTTATATAAGTGTGCGTTTATTTCAACTGCTTAGCTAATGTCAATGGTGTCAATTACTTTTTTTGGTCTGATTTTGGTTCATTTTAAAATTATCTGATGCATTTAGTTTCCTTAAGTTCTCGTATGCAAATAAAGAAAAAGTGGCAGATTATTTACAATAAATATGCTGAAACAATAAAAACTAAGATAATGTTGCACAATTAAAAATAAAAGATGATAATGCATAAGAAAGATAACGCAGCCTCTGTTGTTATTGATTCTTTGCGGACGTCTACCGGAAGTTAAGTTTGGGCCACAAAAGTATATGTTTGTTTACGCTGTTGCCATTGAAATCGTCTATTGCTACAGTTATTACACTGTAACAATTTCACCTTTTTGTCTCTCTCACTGCAATGCAAGTTTGACCCTCCCCAGTGCAACTTATAGTCGAAAGTATGGTACATTAAGCCATCAGACAGCAACATAGTGTCGGCCCAAATCCGGCCCACGTCTGGTACGTGTGGATTCCAGATGTACCAGATGTGTGCCGGATCTGGGCCGACACTATGTTGCTGTCTGGGGTGGTAAAAATAAACGGCCAATCCAATGGCATCACTGCAGGTCAGGTGCTGACTCGACTGAGTGAAGCTCCTAACTAAACCCTGGCTTTGTCTCTCTCAGAACCTCCACACCGTGAGCTTCCCCAGGCCCGGATACATGGAGCTGAAGCCGGTGTCGTTTGACGTGGGATCCGAGATCACGCTCTCCTTCAGCACCAAAAATGAGAACGGCATCATCCTGTTCGGCAGAGGAGGAGTGACGTCCATTACGCAGCTCATGCAGGGCCTGACGCCCGTCCACATTCCACGCCGCTCACGCAGGCAGACCGGAGAGGTGCGCACACACCTCACACTAATTATCTCACACCCTTTTTACTGATCTGAGCGTGTAAAGCTTCTGACACTTCGGCGTGTCCAAATCCACTTTTGCTAGTTTAACGATGGGGAAAACGGTCGGCGCATGGTTTAAAAGGGTTGTCCCTAGTCTCTTAATGAGTCATGGGTGTGTTTTGGGCGTAACGAGCAATAAACCAATCAGAGTCTCATCTCCCTTTCCCTTTAAAAGCCAGTTGCGCTCGCACCATGAGCGGATTCACTATTTACATGAGGAAAGACTGAACGCTTCTCCAGAGAGGAATCCTTTTATTTTTTTGTATTTGGCATGTGTGTGTGTGCTGCTGCGCGTCCCTGTGTGTGTAATAATCAGAGTGTGTGTGTGTTGTGCTCCGCCTATAGGCTCATATTACTAACACACCCTTTAAATAACACAATAATACTGCACTATTGACTTTAGAGCAGGTTTGTGTTGGTCAATGGCGCAGTCGTTTTCAGTTCCTCACAATAGCAACGCTCCAGCAATGCTCCTGAACTCCTGGTGTTCAGACCAGACGCCCATGGGTGAACAGATGCGCCAGTGCATTTGATATTTAAACAACGTGGAGCTGGACGTGAACATGAGAACTGCGTCCGGCTGAAACTAGCAGAACACACTTGCGTCACGCCTGGCGTCGCATTGCACGGGGTGTGTGATAGGGCCCTTAATATCAATAGTGTTGATATTATAAAATACATCAACTATGATGACAATAGTGTCATTATCAGATTCAATATCAGTGCAAAAGTTAGTGTCATTATCCAGCTCAATTCAGTTCAAATGTTGTTCTCATGTGATGCAGTTAAATGGATAATATTACTAAATATTATCTGGAGTGTAGATGTGACTGCTACTGAGTGTTCACTACATAGTGTAGTTTTGCAAACTCCGACTTTCTCCCAGGCGATTGCAAGCGCAGACACACACTTAAGTGCGCTATTCCTCCTGCCTTCCTGTCTGAGCGCTTAGGAAGGTGATTATGGGTAATGGTGGAAGTCCAGGGAGCCACGGCCTTCAGTACGAGATCATAATGAATCCGCGGGGTTACAGGGGTCTCACGGCCCATAAAAGAGATTTATTATCCGGCCAGGTTTGTAATTGCCTCTGTCCTTCAGCAAACAAAAGTTGATCTTTTCCTGTTACCAGGTGGACTAAAGGCCAGGGGCACGGCGATCGTTTTAATTATAATATGACTTTCTACATCTTTGTCAGTAACGTCTTCATCATCCCTCTCTCTCTCCAGCTCAGGGGCAGCACATCAATTACGCGGTGTATCTGTAGTAAGCAGTCGCTGCTCTCACCTCCCCATTTGTAAAAATAGATTTACAAGCCGGCTTTTTGATGGATCGCGTCCAATTTGCGATAACCCTCCTGGGAGAGGGTGCCGGACCGCCACCTTTTGAAAATCATTATCGCTCGTAAATTAAGTGGGTGTCATTTTGCAGGAGTGCAGCTTCGCAGAGGCCAAGGGTTTTCTCCACCGCTCCTCATTCATTCCTCCAATTTACGGCGTGTCCGGGGTCACCTGCGCTGCGTGCGGCCGGCTGAAAGGCTCCGTGGGTTTGGAGAGAGGAGCCTGCTCTCGCATCGCTCTCCCCAATTCCAGTGCAGCGCAGAGAGGGCGCGAGTGTGCTCTCAGAGCCGTCTGTCTGATTACTGCCTCTGAATATATTACTGCGAGGCTTTCTCACTGTGAACACGCCTGAACGGATCCTTTTATCAGAAGTGCTTCTTCGCTTTTCAGAGATATCTTCAAACAGTGGGTTCGGGATGTTCCCTTGTAAAGGAGGCAAACATTCACCCCCGGTTTTCAAATCTAATCAGCATACGATGAAAACTAAATGTTCACATTTTTAAAGAAATTACATGCAATGTGCTAACATTTTTCTAACATGAATTATTAAGCATTAATTTGCATGTTGCTGGCATGAATTAGCACAATGCTAGCATGAATTAACATATTGTACCATGTTGTTAGCATGAATTAACATATTGTTGACAAACACGAACACGTTTGCACGTTGTTAGCAAGAATTAGCATGTTTTTGCACATTGCTAGCACAAATTAGCACATCGCTAGCATGTTTTAGCACATTATTAGCATGACTTAGCATGTTGTTAGCATGACTAGCATGTTGCTAGCATTATTTAACAAATTGTTAACATTATTTAACATTTGGCTAACATGATTTATCACATTGTTAACATGATTTAGCACGTTGCTAGCATGATTTAGCACTTTGTTAGCATTATTAGCATTTTGCTAGCATGATTTAACATTTTGTTAATATGATTTAACAAATTGTTAACATTAACATTTTGCTAACATGATTTATCACATTGTTAGCATGATTAGCATTGTTAACATGATTTAACATTGCTAGCATGATTTAGCAAATTGTTAACGTGATTTAGCACGTTGATAGCATGATTTAGCACATTGTTAACATGATTTAGCACACATTGCTAACATGATTTAGCACACATTGTTAACATGATTTATAACTAAATGTTCAAATTTTTAAAGAAATTAGGGCTGAAATTAAAATTTACACGATGTGGTGAGGAATTACCCCCAAAAGATAATTTAAAGTCATTATTGTGTTAATGTGGAAAGCATCAAATAGACATTACAAAACGTAGCTTTAGAAATAAATATTTTAGGGTGTTCAGGATGTTCCAGGAAACTGTAATGTCTGAAACTCTTCTAGTGAAGGTGAAAGTTAAGAACATGAGGTTGATCCTGTCTGTCCTTTCTGCAGCCGTTCCTGTCTGTGCAGCTGAATAAAGGCGCTCTGGAGGTGCTGGTGTTCACTGGCAGCAGGACTCCACGCAGAGCTGTCAGAAAACTCGACAAGGGGATCCTGCATGACGGGAGAGAGCATTCACTGCGCATCCTGAGACTCCCGGGATCGTAAGCCACCCTCTCTTTCTCTGCTCCAGTGTTTCTCAGGCCAGTTTAAAGGGATAGTTCACCCAAAATGAAAATGATTCCATGATTTACTCTCCCTCAAGTCATCCTAGGTATATATGACTTAATACAATCAGAGTTATATTAGATAATGTCCTGGCTCTTCCAAGCTTTATAATGGCAGTGAATGGCTGTTTCTGTTTTGAAGTCCATAAAAGTGCATCTATCCATCATAAAAGTGCATCTATCCATCATAAAAGTGCACTTTTATAATGGATAGGTGTACTTTTATAATGATAGATGCACTTTTATGATGGATGGATACACTTTTATGATGATAGATGCACTTTTATGATGGATAGATGCACTTTTATGATGGATAGATGCACTTTTATAATGATAGATGCACTTTTATGATGGATAGATGCACTTTTATGATGGATAGATACACTTTTATGATGATAGATACACTTTTATGATGATAGATGCACTTTTATAATGATAGATGCACTTTTATGATGGATAGATGCACTTTTATGATGGATACATGCACTTTTATGATGGATAGATGCACTTTTATGATGGATACATGCACTTTTATGATGGATGGATGCACTTTTATGATGGATAGATGCACTTTTATGATTATAGATGCACTTTTATGATGGATAGATGCACTTTTATAATGGATGGATGCACTTTTATGATGATACATGCACTTTTATGATAGATGGATGCACTTTTATAATGGATGGATGCACTTTTATGATGATACATGCACTTTTATGATGGATGGAGGCACTTTTATGATGATACATGCACTTTTATAATGGATGGATGCACTTTTATGATGATACATGCACTTTTATGATGGATAGATGCACTTTTATAATGGATGGATGCACTTTTATGATGATACATGCACTTTTATGGACTTCAAAACAGAAACAGCCATTCACTGCCATTATAAAGCTTGGAAGAGCCAGGACATTATCTAATATATCTCTGATTGTGTTCGTCTGAAAGAAGAAAGTCATACACACCTAGGATGAGCTGAGGGCGAGTAAATCATGAGGTAATTTTCATCTTTGGGTGAACTATCCCTTTAAAGCTAATCGAGCGTGTGTTTGTGCAGATCGTTCTCCGTGCAGGTGGATGAAGAGCCGCTCATGCAGCAGGCGTTACCCAACGATCAGCCTCTGAGCATCCATCGCCTCTTCGTCGGTGGCATCCCAGTCGACATCGAAACAGGTGTACAGCGGCCCAACGTGCCATTCGAGGGCTGCATCTGGAACCTTCTCATCAACACTGTGTACGTCATCATCCATCCGTCTCCACGTCATATCACTCTTACACACAGTATAATGCAAATGCATTCACAAATATACTTGTTTGTACTCCACATAAGAAAGTCATTTTTGGGTATAAGTTTATGACCACATAATGCTACGTTAATTAATAACTAGATAAAAAAGTTTGTCAAGAGAAACTTTGAAGTTGGCTTAAGAAAGCCGGACCAGAAAGTTTAAACACGTTTAAAAAGTTTGAAGGTTTTTAGTTTGATATAGTTTGAAGTTTAAAGTAGTTTTAAAGCTTTGACGGTTTGAGGGCAATACAGTATATC
Organism: Rhinogobio ventralis; assembly: GCA_039654625.1. Taxonomy (NCBI): domain Eukaryota; kingdom Metazoa; phylum Chordata; class Actinopteri; order Cypriniformes; family Gobionidae; genus Rhinogobio; species Rhinogobio ventralis. Next base: position 1,104,915 of record CM077210.1, on the reverse strand, counting down.
AGAAAGATAGACGGACGGATGGATGGATGGATAGATAGATATTTCTAACATGAATTAGCACATTGTTAGCATGTTTTAACACATTGTTAGCATTAATTTGCATGTTGCTAGCATGAATTAGCACAATGCTAGTATGAATGAACGTTTTAACGGGTTGTTAGCGAGAATTAGCATATTGCTAACATGTTAGCAAAAGTGAGACGCTAACATTTAACACCTTGCTAACATTAATTAGCACATTGCTAGCATGTTTTAATATATTGCTACCAAAACACAATGCTAACATGAATTAGCACAATGCTAGCATTAACATGTTTTAGCACATTGTTCGCGTGAATTAACATATTGCTAACATGTTAACAAAATGTTTAAGGACGTTGCTAGCATTAATTAATATGTTTTTGCACGTTGTTAGCATAAATTGACATATTTTGTTAGCATTTTAGCAAACATGTTTTAACACTTTGCTAACATGTTTTACCACAATGCTCGCATGAATTAACATGTTTAAGCACGTTGTTAACATTAATTAGCATATTGCTAACGTTACAACATGTTTTAACACGTTTGTTAATAATAATTAGGATGTTGCTAGCATAAATTAGCACATTGCTAGCATGAATTAGCATGTTTTTACACATTGTTAGCATGAATTAACACATCGCTAGCAAGTTTTAGCACATTGCTAGCATTACTTAAATTGTTAGCATTATTTAACATGTTGCTAGCATGATATAGCACATTGTTGTCATTATTAGCACGTTGTTAGCATTATTTAGCACATTGTTAGCATTATTTAACATTTTCTAACATGATTTACATTGCTAACAGGATTTTGCACTTTGATAACATGATTTAAGATCTTGCTAGCATGATTTAGCAAACATGTTGCTAGATAGATTCAGTTTGAAAAGATCTCAAGAGTTTGAGAAGGTCTGAGCCGAGTTTGGTAGTCAGTAGAAGAATAATAAGTTTAATAGCATTTTAGTAAGTCTGCTTTCTCAAGCCAACTTAATAACTGCCATTTTGTTTACGCAAGAATCAATGGCATCAGCAAACCCTTTTTGGTTATAACGAGAACCCATTTTGAGTGACAAAAATGATTTGTGTGGCATTTCTTTTGGTTGGTAAAACTAGTTTTGTTCACTCAGATATCTCCTAACAGCAGGGTCTGTTATACAGGTAATAGCGCAGCAAAGACATTAGCACGCCTTCCAAGCTTTCCGAGGTCACCTTTAACAGCTCAAGATAAATGTAGAACCTCCAGAGCACAATTCGCTGCAATACGTCAGGCCTGGATTGTGCTGTAGTGACACCGGCGACTGCTGTAAACATTGACCCATTTCTCCCAGCCTCCCGTGGCTGTAGATTAAAGGTCTTGTTTTCCTCCCAGTGCAGTTTTGAGGGGCAGTCATAAGCTAAACGCTGTATGACATTAACAATCACAGTTTTTCTTGCTCTAATGAGGAGTATGAATCTCTGTCTTTTCCACTCGAGCGAACCCCATTGCCCTCTGCCGCACTCATGTAAATGAGTGTGTCCTTGCTCATAACTGTGTTCATTATTCACCTGATTGGAGTCACGTTGTGTCATCATTCCCTCAAGTGCGGCTGTGTGTTGTGTGTGTCAATGAAACAGCCCGGTGGATTTCTCCCAGCCCGTGGCCTTTGAGAATGCAGAGATTGGTCAGTGCCCTGACCTGGCCCCGCCTCCAGCCCCGCCCGAGGTCCCTGAGGAGGAGGAGGAGGAGGAGGAGGAGGCTCCGCCCAAACCAGCGCTGCCACCGACAGAAGCAGCTCGGCCTCAGCCGCCAGCCTCCACTGTACGTCCTAACAAAGGCATTGTGGGTAGAGAGTCCTGTGTGATTCCTGTAGCTAAAGTTCACACACTTACACCACTCAGTAAAGTCTAACTCTGCTGGCGTGTATATCTAGTAGATGTTGGCATTTCCCCCAGAGTACACAGTAATACTAATAATAATAAAATGTATTAAATATTATAATAATTATTATTGTTATTCAAATAAAAATATTAATCAAAATATGAAATATAAGTATTGTAATATTTTACTGTAAAATAATACATGAGAATTTAAAATATATTATTATTATTCAAATAAAATATTCAACAAAATAAGAAATATTACTTTTGTAATATTTTACTGTAAAATAACAAATTAGTATTCAAGAAAAATGTAATAATAATTGGTATTATTATTATTATTATTATTATAAAAATAAAGTATTCAACAAAATAAGAAATATTGCTATGGTAATATTTTACTGCCAAATAAAAAATGAGTATTTAAGAAAATATAATAATAATAATAATAGCAGTAATTATTATTATTTCAATATTATGATTAAAATATTAAACAAAATAAGAAATATTACTTTTGTAATATTTTACTGCCAAATAAAAAAAATGTATTTAAGAAAAATATAATAATTGTTGTTATTGTTATTATTATTAAAAAATAAAATATTAAACAAAATAGGAAATATTGCTATGGTAATATTTTACTGTAAAATAAAAAAAAGTATTTAAGAAAATATAATAATAATAACAACAATAATTGTTATTATTTTTCAAATAAAATAATTAAACGATAAAAATATAATATTGTAATCTTTCACTGAAGTGGAGTATTGTAAAATGTAATATTTAAGAAAAATATAATAATAATAATAATAATGTTATGTACAGTACAACTGTAAAACTACAGTACTAATATGTATGGCTGTCTATAGTTGCCGCATGTTGCATTTCCAAAGGCACATAATGAGTGACCCAAACTCTGCATGAGACACAGAAACACAGTGCAGCGCTTCGCTCTGAAACACAGCGCATTTATCTTTGAATTAGAAGTTGATCGTCACACTAAGCCATACCACGAATTTGGTTTTATGTCAATGAATCACACGGCCCTGCTCACATTTCCTGTCCCGTTTCTTCAACTGTAAAATTTGAAGCCGAACGGTCACAAAAGATTCATGCGTCAGAAATGCACATGGAGGAATGTTGGGATTCTATATTTATATTTGTATACATTACACGATGATTCACATCACTTCTCTTTCAGTGCTTTAATGACTGGCATGTGAGTGTCTGGGATGTTTGTAAAAGCTTCATCTGAGCTCTTTTGTCTCTTTCTGCTGCTGTCGCTCTGCTGCTCACAGACCACGCCCCTCACCGAGGCCACGCCCATCCCAGACACGCCCACCAGCGTCAAAGAGCCTGCGGTATTAACCTACTCTCACAAACACACACGGACATTAGAGGCACGTCGGAAACTTTGCTTTCGGCATTTGACTGCTTTTAGCTGCATGTGCTGTTTCTGAAGCTTAGAGTCCCAGTATTGTTCAACAAGCTCTTTTATCTCACAAGACAGTTGAATTGCTCATGAAGCAGCTCTGTGACTTCAGTGAGGAAACAGGACCTCCATTAGCGGTTCTCTGGCTCCATCTGCTGTCTCTGAACTGTACAATAGCAGTCAAACTATGGCAAGCTGTTTTAACATTTAATCCTTAAAACTTACTAGTATCTATTTTCATGATACTAGTACTTATTTATTAGATACTAGTAGTTATTAAATTGGTACTAGTACTTATTTATTAGACATTAGTACTTATTCATTAGTAATATACTAGTATCTATTGAATAAGTACTAGTATCTATTTGATAGGTACTAGTATCTAATAATAAGTACTAGTATCTAATAAATAAGTACTAGTATCTAATAAATAAGTAGTAGTATCTATTGAATAAGTACTAGTATCTAATAAATAAGTACTAGTATCTAATAAATAAGTAGTAGTATCTATTGAATAAGTACTAGTATCTATTTGATAGGTACTAGTATCTAATAAATAATACTAGTATCTAATAAATAAGTAGTAGTATCTATTGAATAAGTACTAGTATCTAATAAATAAGTAGTAGTATCTATTGAATAAGTACTAGTATCTATTTGATAGGTACTAGTATCTAATAAATAAGTAGTAGTATCTATTGAATAAGTACTAGTATCTATTTGATAGGTACTAGTATCTAATAATAAGTACTAGTATCTAATAAATAAGTACTAGTATCTAATAAATAAGTAGTAGTATCTATTGAATAAGTGCTAGTATCTATTTAATAAGTACTAGTATCTATTGAATAAGTACTAGTATCTAATAAATAAGTACTAGTATCTAATAAATAAGTAGTAGTATCTATTGAATAAGTACTAGTATCTATTTGATAGGTACTAGTATCTAATAAATAATACTAGTATCTAATAAATAAGTAGTAGTATCTATTGAATAAGTACTAGTATCTAATAAATAAGTAGTAGTATCTATTGAATAAGTACTAGTATCTATTTGATAGGTACTAGTATCTAATAAATAAGTAGTAGTATCTATTGAATAAGTACTAGTATCTATTTGATAGGTACTAGTATCTAATAATAAGTACTAGTATCTAATAAATAAGTACTAGTATCTAATAAATAAGTAGTAGTATCTATTGAATAAGTGCTAGTATCTATTTAATAAGTACTAGTATCTATTGAATAAGTACTAGTATCTAATAAATAAGTACTAGTATCTAATAAATAAGTAGTAGTATCTATTGAATAAGTACTAGTATCTATTTGATAGGTACTAGTATCTAATAAATAATACTAGTATCTAATAAATAAGTAGTAGTATCTATTGAATAAGTACTAGTATCTAATAAATAAGTAGTAGTATCTATTGAATAAGTACTAGTATCTATTTGATAGGTACTAGTATCTAATAAATAGGTAGTAGTATCTATTGAATAAGTACTAGTATCTATTTGATAGGTACTAGTATCTAATAAATAAGTACTAGTATCTAATAAATAAGTAGTAGTATCTATTGAATAAGTACTAGTATCTATTGAATAAGTACTAGTATCTAATAAATAAGTAGTAGTATCTATTGAATAAGTACTAGTATCTATTTGATAGGTACTAGTATCTAATAAATAATACTAGTATCTAATAAATAAGTAGTAGTATCTATTGAATAAGTACTAGTATCTAATAAATAAGTAGTAGTATCTATTGAATAAGTACTAGTATCTATTTGATAGGTACTAGTATCTAATAAGTAGTAGTATCTATTGAATAAGTACTAGTATCTATTGAATAAGTACTAGTATCTAATAAATAAGTAGTAGTATCTATTGAATAAGTACTAGTATCTATTGAATAAGTACTAGTATCTAATAAATAAGTAGTAGTATCTATTGAATAAGTACTAGTATCTATTTGATAGGTACTAGTATCTAATAAGTACTAGTATCTATTGAATAAGTACTAGTATCTATTGAATAAGTACTAGTATCTAATAAATAAGTAGTAGTATCTATTGAATAAGTACTAGTATCTATTTGATAGGTACTAGTATCTAATAAATAATACTAGTATCTAATAAATAAGTACTAGTATCTAATAAATAAGTAAAAGTATCTATTGAATAAGTACTAGTATCTATTGAATAAGTACTAGTATCTAATAAATAAGTACTAGTATCTAATAAATAAGTAAACGTATCTATTGAATAAGTACTAGTATCTATTGAATAAGTACTAGTATCTAATAAATAAGTAAACGTATCTATTGAATAAGTACTAGTATCTATTTGATAGGTACTAGTATCTAATAAATAATACTAGTATCTAATAAATAAGTAGTAGTATCTATTGAATAAGTACTAGTATCTAATAAATAAGTACTAGTATCTAATAAATAATACTAGTATCTAATAAATAAGTAGTAGTATCTATTGAATAAGTACTAGTATCTATTTGATAGGTACTAGTATCTAATAAATAACTACTACTATCTAATAAATAATACTAGTATCTAATAAATAAGTAGTAGTATCTATTGAATAAGTACTAGTATCTATTTGATAGGTACTAGTATCTAATAAATAATACTAGTATCTAATAAATAAGTAGTAGTATCTATTGAATAAGTACTAGTATCTATTTGATAGGTACTAGTATCTAATAAATAATACTAGTATCTAATAAATAAGTAGTAGTATCTATTGAATAAGTACTAGTATCTATTTGATAGGTACTAGTATCTATTGAATAAGTACTAGTATCTAATAAATAATACTAGTATCTAATAAATAAGTAGTAGTATCTATTGAATAAGTACTAGTATCTATTTGATAGGTACTAGTAACTAATAAGTACTAGTATCTAATAAATAAGTAGTAGTATCTATTGAATAAGTTCTAGTATCTATTTAATAGGTCCTAGTATCTAATAAATAATACTAGTATCTAATAAATAAGTAGTAGTATCTATTTGATAGGTACTAGTAACTAATAAGTACTAGTATCTAATAAATAAGTAGTAGTATCTATTGAATAAGTACTAGTATCTATTTGATAGGTACTAGTATCTAATAAATAATACTAGTATCTAATAAATAAGTAGTAGTATCTATTGAATAAGTACTAGTATCTAATAAATAATACTAGTATCTAATAAATAAGTAGTAGTATCTATTGAATAAGTACTAGTATCTAATAAATAAGTAATAGTATCTTTTAAAAAGGTACTAGTACCAAAAGAATAAGTACTAGTAGCATGAAAGTAGATACTAGTTCGTTTTAAGGATTAAATGTTAAATCGGCTTGCCATAGTCAAACATTATTGAAACAGTGTACATTGTTTGAAATGAGCGTTTGATTGACAGGTGCTCTGTCCAATCACACAGGTGTCGTGTGCAGCGGAGGCGGAGCCTGTTGTCCTGGAACTGGCCAAACAGTTTGGTCTGTCCAGAAACAGTCACATGGCCTTTGAGTTTGACGACAGAAAGGTGAAGAACAGGTGAGTGTACGCTATCATCATCATCATCATCATGTTCGTGCTTGTCATTTTCCTCATGTGTGTGTGTGTGTGTCAGGCTGATAATAGAGTTTGAGATGCGCACCGAGGCGGACTCCGGTCTGGTGTTCTACATGGCCAGAATAAACCATGCCGACTTCGCCACCATCCAGCTGAAGGAGGGGATGGCTCATCTGAGCTACGATCTGGGCAGCGGAAACACCTCCGTCAGCGTGCCGCGCATCATCAACGACGGGCAGTGGCACAAGGTCAGAGCGTTTGGCCTTTGACCCCTGATGTATGACCCTGACCCGCTTCATAGCTCATAGAGGGCTGACATGAAAGCTTTAGTGATATTTTATGTTCTGTGATGACCTGGATGATAGAGAAGATTCATTCAAGATTCACACACTTTATTGTCATTTTTGTAGCACAACAAAATTACTCATGTGACAACCCCAAATGTGCATTTAAAATCCAGAGTCAAGAGAACAATGGCCATTTAAAATAAAGCAAAGTACAAGTAGTTAACAATACATATAATACAATAG